>RHLP01000905.1:0-25553 GCA_003719405.1 Aspergillus incahuasiensis
GGCTTTGCTCATGGTCTTGCAAACAGCGGACCATCTTGAGAGGCATGAAGCACAAGCAAGCTTACGAGTCCAATACTCTGTTCTGGTTTAAAAGGAGATAAGCTGTCTCATGCTCTCTTCCATCCCCTTGTTTCTCCTCTCCCCCCTTCCCTCCCTCCCGAACCAGCCGGGTGTCTAAACAGTCCAAGGATTCTCGAGCAGGCATCATGACAGGAGGGTCCGGTTTGAGATAACCGTGGGCTCTGTTGAGTCTCCACCCCTGACCCACTGGCACCTCCAGAATCTCACACTAAAGGTGTCTAGGCCTTCTCCCCTAGCGCTTCCCATCCAACCACAGCTCTGTCTGGGGATGTTGAGGTTCCGAACATTGATTTTATCTATCAGCTCCGGCATCGCTTAGACCAGGAATTGTAACACCTTCCGGAGAGACACATCGCTTGTTCAAGTTAGATATACACTGCAACAGCAAGTGTACTTTGGACTACTGTCGTTATAGGTGGCAAGAGGAATCGGATCAGGGTTCCCCTTCTGCCTCAGCCTCTTGCGCCAGTTCAAGCCGATAGTGGACACGGACAATGCTGCCAATGCACAGTCTGTGAGTAAGGACTAAGGATCCAAGTCAGGAGTTACCAATCGTCATTTACTCAAAGAGGAATGTTGGATTCTTTTATCTCTGAGACTGTGATGGCATCAGGATGCACTTCCTGCAGAAATGGGGCTCCCATCGTGGGGTGCGGGCTACGGAATATTCAGCGTGAGGATCAGCAGTTTCTAATACTGATCTGGTCGCAGGTAGAGGATGTATGTGACGGCATGTAGAATGCGCTGCGATCCCGGGAGTCTGCTCGGGGATTAAGTCTACTAGTACCCCAGGTCTGCCAGAGATCTGAGCTCCATGGCTCGGTTGGATGAAGATTCCGCTGGCACAACAAGCTTATGTACCCTTGCTAGGGAATCTCCCATGAACGCCGGCATCGTGAAGGCAATCTAGATATCAGCGCTGATCCCCTCAAGATGAGACCAGGAACGCAGCAGTCTCAACGACATCAAGGGCGCCTTCTTACCAAGGAAACGGGGATGGATGACGTCATGATTTCGGCCCCTCAACGCTCCGGACGACGTACGACACGAACTCTCCTTCCACTCAACACCATGGACCGACCCATGATACCTGCACAGACCACCACTCGCCATTGGCAATTACACTGCCGCTGGCGAATGGCTGCTCCCCAGGCTATGCTCGAGTTGGTATCGATTGACGGCAAAGAGGTCGTGCATCCCGCTTGGCTTTTGAGGCAGCAATCTATACCTACGGCTGCTAACCGATTGCGGCCTGCCGGTGATTCGCTGCAAACAGCTGCAAGCGCAGACTTGAAGAAGATTTCCTTCTGGACTGCCGACCATGGACATGGGTGACAATGAATCCAATGCTTTTCCAGTTTTCCCAGGGGGCGTTGACGCTGTGTTGGCGAACTGCTTGATCTACTCAGTCTCGACTTTCCAGTTGGCCGCGAGCAAACCAAGAACCACAAACGCACCAACCCCATGGACCGACTCCAGTCTCGCGAGAGACGCCTATTCTGGTCCATCCTTTCCCGTACCTGTTGTGTAACAATGTCAAGCCCTCCACTCGGGCATTTCTTGCCAGTACAATACCCTGTGGAAGAATTGGATATACACCCGGGCGTAGTCGAAACAAATCACAATATATTCGGCGCAAGAAAGGTGAGAACTTGCCTCCCACCGACCCGTCTTGGCGTCAACGGGCCCAGTAAGGGACGGGGGACTACTGTCTTCTCAACTGCAGCATTCCATGCCGAATTCCGAGGACGGGTTGATGTCGAAAGTTGATGCAAGGTTACCTCTTCACAATAATAACAACAACCAAAGGCCGGGCGCTTGTCTCACACATGCTCATGCACCTCTTATCAGACTGCTGATTCATTCTCCGCTATTCGGTTGTTCCGCCAAAATGAAGAGAGTAGCATTTATTCCCCTGGATCGTGGCACAGCATTATATTTTGCCACTGGTGAATTGATTTGCTAATTAACCGACACTCAATGCTACCTACACAATAGAGTGGCCCACATCTACTAATAATACCTATCGCTGCTTGCCAAAGGAAGTTTCATTATCGCTTTGCCGGTGGCTGAGCGAAGAAGACCATTATCAGTTCTGTTGCACTTCAGTCAATCACCGCTGCATATCCGCCGTCTGTTGGCGGCGCCTTGGGCCAATCATGACCTTCGCCTTATTCGATGAGACCAGAAGGCAAGGATGACCCTCGTCGAGCCCACGCATCACTCCCTCTTAATACCGGCGCTATTGCAGCGGCTACTGGCGCCCCGATCATCCTGGTCCAGTATGGTATAATTTCGTTCATATGAAAAACATTATTCTCGCCTCACAGAATGCTTACGGCGACGAAACATGAGGTTGATATGGGCTACAAACTAGAGTGCTCTTCGGCTTGGAGAGCACGGAAGATCAGTATAAACAGCTGATTAGTTGCTCTTTGGCCTGTGAAACTCTGGGCCATGGACGAGGGGCAATCTGCCCCTTGAAACTAATCTCCTCGTCTAGTATTGTGATCTCTCCACGATAGATCCCTGTCATGTTCCGTTTCTGCGTTGTCAAAGCCCATCTCCTGACACTTCAGCACAGACCAGATATTCGCTCTCATCGATACCTCCCGACATTAACCTCTTAATCATCTCCTGAGGGTTGCGTTGCCGAACGACTCTATTGCATGAGTAAATACTTGGCCGTGATCTGTGCCTCCATACTTCTAGATCGACAGAGCGGCGATGGCCGATTCTTCGACCGTTCTCTTCGGATTCCCTTTTCCGGTACAGGAGTCCCTATCTCAAAGTCACTGCTCTAGCTTTGGCTCTGTGATTGAGAGGCGGTCAGTTAGACTTTCCGATACTAGAAGCCTATTCTCCAGCTCTAGGTCTATCTCTTGATCGAAGTGAACGACTGTTGGATGACTGATGGCTCGAGTTATATCTGCAAAAGCCGAGCCGGCGAGACACCAACACAACTCCCCTTGATATCGGAGATGAGTCTACATTCAGAAAGAGTCATTTCATCAGCGTCTCTCAGGCAGTGGCAGCTCCGAAGATGTTGTCTCAGGGTCGAGGATGCAGCGGAGCCCCGTGGGGATGGTGCTATCGCATGCATAGAGGAAGCTGGGTCCCTTGCCAGTAAGGTATGCAGGACTGCAGTTCTCCGCTTGTTCAGATGGAGCGAGGTGCTAGCACACTACTGTTGATCTCCGCAAAAACTCTCTGATCCACCTGCCATCGCCCGTAGGCGGCTACGCTTCTGCCTTCGCTATCGAAGCAGGGACTATACTATTGCTCTCTTCTTTAAGTCCCAAGCGCTCAGGATCAGAGACCCGAACTAATTGCGACAATACAATCCGCAACTGGTGTTTATACATTGTACATCGAAAACAGCGAATAGTATGCGGGAAACGGCCTCTACCACTAGGTTCAAAACAGAGTTCGGCTTCTATGCAAAGCATCTGCAAGCTCTGGGACACACTGACCATCTGACTGCTAAATGGTCGGGCTGATAACCGCTGGCGCCCTAGCAACCGTGCGAATAGGAGTTGAGACTGTCGTATACGGCCTTTGAGGCCAACGCGGCCCCAAGACAAAGCTATAATTGTATCCCGGACACCCATGGCGTGGCCGGAGTATCAACGTCCCAATGAGCGGCGGCGTTCGGCCAGACTTTGCTATGTGACAGCAACAAGACGCTAAATATCAGACCAGACCACGCCAGCCCGTGCAGTGCAGTGGATGGCGCATTGGCAGTGGGGCTCGAAGCTTACGGGCCTATTTTAGTGTCGCGAACTGACATCTTCCTGCAGCCACTACAGCCCGGTGAGGCCAGAGCTCGATAACGGCGCCGTTTCAACGTGAGAGCTCAAGACGCTATGCATGCATGTACATGCCCACGGACCCAGTATTCATCGAGAAAAGTCGCGAAGGGTTCGATGAGACTTGCCCCACAGCCTCGGTGAGTAATAATGGCGCTTGGAGGCTTCATTTCAAATCATCCCGGACTATAACTTAATACTCATTGCGGATCAACCGGATCTTCACGCTGCAGCGCATTGCAAATCGAACCAGTCTGCCTCACACTATTATTGGACTGCGACTCACCACCCCACCTTTGCCATTGATGCACTCCGAGCTTCGGCCTTATCGAGGGTTTCCAAGTGCAGCCCTCAATAAACTCTGATCGCCTCCTCTAAACTTTAATACCCGAGATATCCCCTCCATCAGCTCGGCGCTTGACGCCTCTCTCGACAACACGAATGCCACCGCCACTAGGAGCAATCCGTCTCTACTAGCTAGCGCTCAACACCCCTAGCTAGCGCCGGGCGGGACGCGACACAGATCCGAGCGCGATCAACCCCTCTTCTTAAGGCCGTGCTGTCTTGCGTGGTCTGGACGTGGCGAAGCACATGCCGGCATCCGTCGTTGAGATGGTCAATCTGCCTGGCGTAGCGTCTTCTGAATAGCTTCTCGGTCGAGAGTTCTCCGTCAAAACAACCTGTTGATGAGGCGTGGGCGGGGTACATACGGCTCGCTGCGTCTATTAACTCAGTATGATACAATTGGGCTTGCTATACCCATGGAAGGATATAGATGGCTTGCGGGGTAGATAACGACTGACAGCACACCCTTCTACGTTCCATGAACTCTTGCTGAACGTATACGCGCTACGCTGCCAGCAAAAGTACTACAAAATGATTAATGGGGTCTTGCGATGGGTTAGTCCTCCCAAGCTGACTGCTGAAAGATTGACCCCTCAGTTGTTCGATGAAGACGCCTGGCGATGAGACGACAAGCCATGCCCACCTTTAAGGCTGACTGTGGACGGGTAGGCAGCGATATCCGCCGATCTGTCTTTCCTATTAAATAGTTGCTCTTGTCTAAGTGAGGAAGACGCTACCCATCGATTCTAGCAATCTGGCTATCCTTACTTCACAACGCCAAATCCATCACCCTTCCATTGTAAAGGGGCAGCGTAGATTCAACAACTGTTATCATCTCCAGCGAGAGAGTATCAAGTGTAACAAAATAGCTCGCCGTGTAAGGATATGCTGCCACAGGCTAGTATATATACAGTGCCAGCCCCAACTTCACGCATCTCCTCTTGTGTACTTGACCCAATTGTCATGAGCTCAACAGACAGGGAGCGAAGCCCTGGGTGTTTCCCTGGTCTGCAACCCACTAAGGACAGCTAGCTAGACGTCTTTGTCTATTCAAGCGAACCTCCACTGGCCTTCAATCGTTCGGCCGAGTCTTCGGTCTTCGTTCTTTTGCTCTGTGATCATACCATCTAAATGACCTTGCCACACCAATATCCATACCCACATGGACTCCAGCGCCTCACCTGAACGACAACTGGGAGTCCACGTATCCTCAATCAACGCAATGCAGCCATGCTAACATCTCATCTACCAGTATTACGGCGAGGCGGTCCTCAAGTCCCCAGCGGCAACGATCCGGCACGAACATCCAGGCCCGCCCCATCGCACCTCTTACGTTACCTCATTGATATCTGTCCAGTCTATCCGAGCAGCAAGCATGAAAACACCGGGAATAAAGTTTGGGGCAGATAACAAACGCAGGACCGGGAAGCACGTACGGGCAATGGCTGCGCTATCAAGGAGCTCTTGAGCAGAGCAGTCACAGTACCCTGGAAGCGTGACGACACGGGAATAACCGTCTCGTGCTACAAGATATGTGCCTCACTCAGGGTATCCAACGGCTTTAGTCTGGCTTGGGTCTATCCCATTCTCCGTTCAACCTGCTATGTATGCTTTGCATCGGAGACGACGCGCCCGAGAATATCCCCAGTCACCCGGGTCAATTTTATGGGGTAGGTACGGTATGCCTGCGCCTGCCTTATCCGGGTCCGATACTCAGGTCCCAGTGAACGCACCATGGCTGCGGTGCAAATGCTAGCTTCGCTGGGGCTGGATGGTAAAGGCATCTATCTAGGTGAAAATTCCGTCTTGTATTGTTCCCGGCACTCCATCTCCAGTGGCGGGCGGGAGTTTGAATACCTAGGTAGGCTACTGGAGGGCGCTTACGCTTACGCTTACGCTGACTCTTACATGACAGTTTCGTCTGAATGCTCGAAGCGGAAGATATGTAGGTCAGGTAAGGCTATTCACTGTGCACGTTCAGTTGCGTAACCGAGCGGTCCGGCCGGGTCAGCGCGGCATGGTCCTGATAGCATCGGGATCTGACAATGAGCCGTAATCGGCTGGCTGGCTGGCTGGCTGGCTTACCGGTGTCAATGGAGAGAAGGCAAGATCATGCTGACGTGATTGACTGATTGATGATCAAGTCGGGGTTATATCCTATCCAAATGGGCATATCTTTCCATTACTACCTCATGCAATACCTCAAAACGCTGCAGGGTCAAGGTACGTACACTAGAATCCTGTGCTCGTGGTATCTGAGTCTGAGATCAAGGGGGGGAAGGAAGTGGCGAGTATTTGTTTGAGAGCACTGTAGGAAAGAACAGAAATATATGCTAGCTGTCTTTAGTGTATATGTACTACAATACGAACGACGTACGAAGCGCTTTCTTGTTACAGGACATCAATAGGATAGAGGAATATGCTACGTATAAATCATCTCTGCGATTGTCAGTTGAGTCGATGAAGTAGCTGACAAGCATAGATATGTCTTAGTCAAGTACGCGACGAAGATAGATAACTAGTCACGGGGTATGAGGAGATGAGATAAGATGCCCTACGACTACGCAATGGGGATGAAGCGTCTTACATAGGCATGAATAGGACTTCCATGAGTGTGTTATTCGAGCCGACGGAGTCTCCTTAAGATTATCATTAGGTGTAGAAGAGGTCGTTTTATCTTCCTCCCATCGAGCGAGGAATCACGGAGTAGAATGTGGAAAATAAGAGAACGGACTACACGAATTGACAGCGAGACCAAAGTGGGTGAGTCGGTGCTCAGCCAAAAGACCTCTTGCACTCCATGTTATTCGAGCAAAGGCATCGGCAACCAATACCATCCATCACCAACCACCATAAGCAAGCACATCCAGATCCAGAATCATACTTTTAGTCCCCAAACAAACTCGCCCCTTCAACCACCAACTCAACCAACCCAACACCTTCAATATCCTCAAGCGGCGCCACAAACGCCATCTGGCTCCAACTAAACTCCGTATTCCGCCCCCCATACACAAACACCTCGAACCGGCCTGCCAATTCTCCGTTGAGCCAGACGACCGCGCCATGCACGACGTCCGTAAATATGGTAATAGTAATCGGGTTCGCAACGGATGCATGGACAGCGACAGGCTCGTGCGTCGAGGTTGTGTTGACCCAGATCCTGCCCGGGTGGGCGGAGTCCAGCTCAAGCGCGTCTTCGCGGGTGACGGAGCGGAGCGGGTAGATGTACCCGTCTTCGATGAACGATAGGGTTCCGTTGGTGGTGAGGGAAAGGGCGTTGTCGGGGCTGGAAAGCGTGAAGGGGCCAGTGGCGGTTAGAGTGAGTGTGTAGTTCATGCCCTTGCTGCCTTTGGCGAGGGTGATATTGGCATTGACGCTGTCGGAGGGGGACCGCGTCCAGGAGAAGAGAGGGCCACCGGTGCTATCATCGAGGCGGGAAAGAACGCGGTCGAGATTTTGCGCTGGAGCGCGCGGCGAGAAGAAGTCGGTGCTGGCGGCCAGTGTCTCTGGGTGGACTTCAGGCCCACGACTTCCACTCCAGGCGCGGGTGCCAACTAGAGCGATGCCTCTACGCATGGCATAGTACATCTCCAGCTTCGTGGAGGCGTCTGGACCGTTATCGTTCCATGCAGCCATTACTGCGCCTTTGAGGAGCGGCTCATTGGGTGCTGGCTGCTCTGTCGTGTTGACGTTGTTGAAGTCGGCGGGTGTCCACTGCCACCCGGGCTTGTCGGCGAAGTTCAGGATCCGTGACTCGTTGAAGAACTGGGGATATGGGGCTGGAAGTATGGGCATGTGGTCATTCTTGATGCTCATGTAGGCCCACCAGTCCTGGGAGTTGATGACGCGGTGGCCCTGCTGGATGAGCTCGAGGGGATCCGACTGGCCGTATTGCCAGTGCTGGATGATGATGTCGGAATTGATATGGAGGCTTTTGTCTTCCGGCTCTTCCATGGGCGTGCCCCAGATGCGGATGTTCTTACCGGAGGTTTGGTTAATGAAGCCCGCCATCTTGTTCACAAACCCGATGTAGTCGTCGGTTAGAGTGGCATCATACTCGTCGGCGCCGACATGCACTTCCTTGACTTCGAACCACGGCAGGAACTCGGCCCAGATCCGCTGAATGGTGGGAATGGTGTCCGGGTGGGAGAGATTGAGCAAGTCGCGCTTCTCGAGTGCAAGCTCGGGCTTCCACTTGGTCACGTAGAGACAATGGCCGGGTGCTTCAATCTCTGGAATCACAGCAACGCCCCGCCTGGCACAGTGGCTCTGCATGTCGGCGTAGTCCTCACGGTGAAGCGTTTCGTTTTCGCGGCCGTGAAGAATGCCCAGCAGGGACTCGTCCTCAGGCAACAAACTGAAATGCGAATAGACGTCCTGCCACGTCTCATTCCGGCCACGGTTGAGCGGATAATTGTCGCTGAGGTGGTAGTGGAACTCGTTCATCTTGAAGAACGACGCATAGCTGCACATCTCCTTGATAAAGTCCTTGGTGTACCATTTGCGCCCGGCGTCAAACATATACCCGCGAGTGGCGTAGGCTGGGGCATCGGATACTCGACCGGTAGGTAGCGTATTGTTTCCCATGAGGAGCATCTGGAGGACCGTCCGGGTGCCCCACCACATGCCTCTTGCACCGGTGCCGCCGATGAATACGGCTGAGGGCGAGATGTCAAGCTCGTAGCCCTCGGTCGTGGAGTTGCCATCCTCATAGGTCACAGAGGAATTATCGCCCGTGAAAGCGCCCAGGAGGATGGCGCCGCTGGCATCGACAGGATCTGGCAGTGACTCGACTATTTCCAGGGACCAGTTAAAGCCGGTGATGTGGTTGATGTCCTCGAGAAAGACCTCGGCAAAATCATGGCTGCTCGGGGGAATGAGAGTCAACCCATCCGTGTCCTTCGCGGAGGCAAAAGCCGCGTCAATGTAGATCTTCTTGCAACTAGTAGTCAAGTCCCAGACTTCGAATGGATCCTGGACACTAAACTCGGGCGTTGGCGGTAGGGGCTGGATTGATGATGCAAGGGACGTTGCCACCACGTATAGCAGCACTATGATGCCACAAATGCCCGCCATGATGCTGTTGTTGACAGACTGGATGGCTGGCGAGGATGCCGATCGAGAGGGGCCATTGATTTGTCACGTGCATGACTGGAATGTTGGAGGATCCCTGCATGCTCAGGAAAATAGTCAGCCAGATCAGGGTCTTTTGGAGATAAGAGAAGATGTGTAAAGGGTGGGGAGAAGAGGAGAAGAGGGGAGAGGAGAAAGAGAAAGAGAATAGAGACAGCGGACACTGCAAGCATCGCCGACGCCAAGTGGGGTCTCCTCAGAGCACTCTGGGCACAGTCTCGTACATTCATGGTGCTGAGCAATGAGTAATACAGATAAGATGGCATTTAGCTTGAATCAGGTAGACATTTCCCAAAGAGCTCCCGTCTTCTCTTGATCTGCCCTAGTGTGGTTGTGCTGTATACTAGACGCCAAGCCTCCAGCACGGCCAGAGCAAGAGGGCAGCAGCCCCGGAAAGATCGAAGAGGAATCAGAACCTGGAGGCCATTGATATTGATGCTATAGCAGTTGATGTACCGAAAATTGGCGTGGCATCTCAAAGAACCAACGTGTCAGACCATTATCCTCACTCAGGCAACCACCCTAGGCCACTATCAAAGACTCCATCAATAACGCTACTCCTCATTCTTCCAAACCACGAGTACAGCCTTAACTAAGACGACGACGACCTCGAAATTGGCACCAATCTCTTCCCGACAGCCCCACGACTGGTCTCAGCTGAATGACCTTGGACCTCGCCATCAACTTCGGCATCACAAATCCAAAACCTCCCGTTTCCTGATCTCTTGGATACCCTAGTCCCGTTCCAGCGTCCACATACTATTCTTCAACATCAGCATCCTCAAGGTCAACTCCAACGCCCACGGGCGCAGCTACCGCTACCGCTACCGCTATGCTATTCTCCCACCCGTCTCCATCTCCCTCCTCCTCGCCTCAACCGCCAACGACCGAACCGTTTTCCAATCTATAAAATGCTGTCCGTAATCAGATAAACGAATATTGAACTCATTACCATCGGCGTCTCCTGCAACGAAGACCTTCTCCCTACGGTCAAGTCCCGTCTCTCAGCTTACATCACCCAGCGCCGGCGAGGAAGACCAGTGTACAACGAAACTAGGCCCAGGCCCTGTCGCAAAGCGGCGATGAGTACGGAAGCTTCACGGCGCTACCGGCAGCGCAAGCTCGACCGGATGAATCAACTCGAGGAGGAACTTGAGGCGATCAAGGAGGAGCGGAATCAGTTGCGGATGAGATTCTCCAAATTTGTGGGAGAGACGGAGGGGCTGAAGATGTTGGTGGATTAAAAGGGCTATGGCTGGTTATTTAGAATACTATTCAGAGGAAAGAGGATGACCAATTCTACGTGCAGAGAATATAGGTCAGTCAATTCTGTATATCATTGCGGCCGTTATATAGCGTATTAATCCTTCGTCTGGTGCCCGGCAGTGCCATTGCTGGCTACAGTCTTGGTCTTCAAGATAATATAAAATAGAGATGTAACAAGAAACAGAAATCTACCCAAAGATCCAGCTTCATGGTAGGAAAGAAGTGAGGTACATGGTCATCGTAGAGTGTCATATAAAGCAGATGCGAATGGGGAATGTTCATACAGCCGCCTAGGTATATCGGAAAAGCAAAAATACAAGCAAGGAATTTGTAACGCAAGCTGATGCAAATGGCAAACAAACGAGTTCAGCAAGTCAAACGTCTGGATCGTTTCTCACCGAGACAAATCATTAGGTTGTTAAATAGCGTAGTATAGATGTCATTACTCATGGGTCATCGTGATAGGTCGTGACAAGTGGTGGTCAGACAGATGCTGTGCGACGCTTCTCGCTCGGCTTCTGCGTATATGCAATCAACAGCTTGAACCCTGTTCCTCGTTGTTGACACTCGCGAAGCACTTTCTTATCGGCCCAGAGGCTGCGGTCGACGTCGCCGTTCGGAAGGATGGGGGTCTCGTAACAACGCGTATACCACCAGCGGCCAACACGTGCGACAATCTTCCGGATGGATTCGTCGTTTGAAGGAGAAGGAGATGGGTCAGAGAGGAGATCTCCGAGGGAGAGGGTGGTATCATTGGACGAGGACTTCTCGTGTGTGTTGGGGTTGGAGCGATGGCCCGCAGAAGAGCTAGAGGTGGCCGAGAGCGTTGTTGAAGATGTAATGGCGGCGGTTGTTAGAGTGGATGGGTTGGACGAAGCCGTAGAGGAGGAAGAGGCGGAAGTTCGAACTATCATGCCTGCGACCGGAATGCGGACCATGCAGCGGCGCAGGTTGTCAAAGCCATGGCGACCGATCAACTTCTGGATATTGTCGCTGGCCGGCTTAAGGCTAATACTGGCGTCCGAGAGGTACATGGTTTCCTTGAGCTTTCTGACGGCTCGGCGCGTGCGTACTCCCATATTTACCATATCGTGGTCGAGGATGCTCATTTCGAGGTAACCACCTGGGCGTAAGACCCGCTTGCATTCCGAGATGATGTTGTTCTGGGCGCGCTCGGAGCAGGCGGCTGGGAAGCGTAGGACAGTTGCGGCGAAGAAGCCCTTGGGAAATGGCACGGGATTCTCGAGACTAGCGTGATGGATCGTGTGATGGTTAGAAGGGGGACGCCAGGCAGCAGGGTGCGTTGAGACTGTCGGGTTAGGCCCTTCGTGGAGGCAGTAGACGTCAGAATTCGGGTATGTCAAGGCGCAGTAGAATGACCAGTCATCGTTTGCAAGTCCGTCAACTACTAGGATTCTAGCATGCTCCCCTTCTCTAACATGGTTGTGCGCTGGGCTGAAAAGAACTCTTCCAAACGACAGCCAGCGACTGGTCATTAGAGATCCTGATCGAATGTTTGTCTGCGCCGTTGGGCCTTCACGGTCACGCTCAGCGATATCAAATAAAATCGTGTTTCGTTGGCGACAGTTTTCGAAGCTCGGGGACGGGTCTAAACTCGGTGAGCTAAGAAGTGACTGTGGTTGCTCAACAGTGATCGTGGGTGTGGGCATATCCATATTAGCATCATTATGCTGTCTGCCGTGGTCATCGTGATAACGGGCCATGTTATCACTCATCGACGGCTGAGAAGTCGGGCTAAGGGAGGAGTGAAGTGCGTTGGCAATCTTGGAGCGGCGCAGACGTATTGAGTCGACGATACCATCAGGTGATGCTGGAGTCAGAGAAACCGTCGGCTGTTGAGGTGATGTGGTAGGCACGGAAAGCTTGCCGTCAAGTCCCGCTTGGAGGGCACGGCTCGCCCTTGCTGCTAGCTCAAACTTCTCGTGGCCTTCCAATGCTCCAGGGAACGGAAGGTTTGGAGTTTCCGGCGAGAGGACATGATCAATGAACTCATCATATTCGCCCCATATTTCATCTTCCATAAAATCACTTCCAGGTCTAGGAACCACAGCAGTGATGGCCGCAAGACTCTCGGATTCACTTGATGTCGAGAATATCGAGTCCTTTCGAGGAGGTGAAAATGCTAGAAACTCATTCTTGGAGTAAGGGCCTGCAAGGAAGTCCAACACGCTGCCCTTCATAGGGTCACTGAAAGGAGATGTTAGATCAAATCCCGTATGTCCCGCTCTCCATCGCGGATCAATGTTTGGGTCTTGGATAGTCCGGTCGGCGCTGGGGACATGGTGTGGTTGGAGGGGGACTGAGACAGTCAACGAGGGAGACTCGACCACACTGAATGGTCTGGAAAAGGACTGGAAAGCCGGTTTGTGCTGTCTATCCCGCCTGGAAACAACGCGCGGAATTCTCCCCACAGATGCCAATCGGCTTGGCCGCCTCTCTGGAGACCATTCCTGCTTAGGTGAAAGCGCTTTCTGTGAATTGAGTTCCTTTGAGCGACCGACCGTTGGCGCAGGTCGTTTCACGGGAAATTCGGTATGTAGATTTGGTGGAGATGGAAGTAGAATGGAGGGCTTTCTGATCTTCAGACCTTCAGGTACCTCTGCAGGTGGCGTGTCTTCGTCTTCCGTTTCTTCCGTAGGAGGAGAGTCTTCAAGGTTATGGAATATTTCTTCCAATGGGTCGGAATCTGTGTCGACTAAGGCATAGTGGGCAGGTGGGCGGCGACTTCCAAAAGTCGCGACCTGCGCAGGCAGTTGGGATGCAGGCGTCTTATTCTTTTGAACAGTAACTCTAGCCTCCGATTCTTTCTGGAAGAAAGGCCACTTCATGTTGAGTCCACGTCTAGAGGGTTTCTTCATCTCGGCGGGCAACGGCACACGGTGTATCGAGGTATCAGAGTTCTTCCTCTGTGATGTTGTTTGAGACTGCTCGGTACCAAATTGGCGCTTCGGCTTTTCAGGGTTGACTAAAGTTGGAACCTTAGTACGGCTGTTGGACGCAGAGATCGCCGCCGGACTGGATAGATCTCTGCGATGGGATTCCCTGAACCCACTTGCGCCTGTAGAAGCTGCTGAAGATTCGTATTTGAATCCAGCAGGTGCGACCAGTCCGTGAGCTAGACCAGGCGCGGAAGTTGTGCTGATGGCGCCTGTGCTCTGCTCACTTTGAGTACGTGACAGGGTTGCGCCGTCCATGCCACCACCGTTGAGGTACACTGGCTCCAGGCGCGCGAGGAGGAAATCGTCAAGTTCGGTGTCTGCTCGACTTCTGTTACTAGCTTTACTAGAAACAGACTTGGTCGTGCTGGTGGATCTTGCTCTTGAGTCACTGGGACTGCTGATACTAGCCTTGCGACCGCGCTGAGCATACTTTCCGTAGCCCTCATGACCCGTTCCAGCAACAGGACCTTTTCGCGCAGGTCGACTCTCACCCTGATGTACGTCGAGTTCGGGCTTCAATTTCTTCGGGAAGAGTCCAAACTTCCGAGTTCTCTCAGGACTTGAATCCACAGACGGATCTCTGGTTGTCCTCGTCAAGGTTTTTGGTGATTTACGTGCCAGCTCGGGCGACATTGGGCTGCGAATTCGGGCGGAGGCCAAAGAATTGAGGGAATCAACTGATGTGGCTGCCGACTTATTGGTAGCCAGTCCGGTGGAGCTTTCTATGGAGATGCGCCTTCTATGACCTTTTATTGCGCGGAGGGGTATATTTGTTTGTAGGACAGGAGAGGGCTCCACATCCAATCGATCGGTCCCTTCCCTGCTTGGTCTAACAGGTATTTTGACCGAGGGTTTAGAGACAGTCCGGTTTCCGAGGGGACCACTTGGCTCTGGTAGTGTTCCGGTAGGTGGCTTTTCCGTCCCGGCATCAGAACCTCTCCTTATCTGTTTCGGGATGCTAGATTGTATGGACGTCCTTTTGGGTAGTTGACTGAGCATTGGAGGTGGCGACCTAGCAGTATCGGATGTGTCCTCGCGGCTGCTACTGAGTAGTGACGTAGCGGATCCATACCCTTGGGCTAGATGGGGAGACTTTCCAGCTGCTGGGCTGCTCGGTAATCCAGGCTTTTGCGCATGGGATGAAAATACTGGCAGTCTGGTGTGTGAAGGACTTGGCTGCCTGAGTCGAGTTCCTACCTTCGTAGGTTGAGTAATCCCAGGCGAACATGATGACAGCGAAGCCGGAGTGGATGCGGATGTCCTGCTCCATACACCAGGCGATCCAGAATACCTTGTTGATGGGGTGCTAGCTGATGGAAATATGGGCGTGAAAGGGGGAAGATTTTGAGTGTTGATGGTGGTTCGAAGACTCGCCAGCTCCTTAGGGCCGCTGTGTACCTTATGCTCTGAGGAGGAAGCAGTATCCTGATCCGGGGAAATCATTGGTGACGGGGTTTTCCTGGCCAATTCTGTCCGACTAGACGACTGAGACGAACTGGGCTGGTAGCGATCTGGAGCGGTATTATTCGGGATAATCACATTCAACCCACCGGGCCTCATAGAGTCCCCCTGCTGCTTGCTATTGGCGTTGTGCTGACCTATCGTAGGTGCTTTCCTTCGGAGAACATTTCGCTGCCGAGCTTGGACTGGCGGGCGGTTGTCGATAGGGGTCTGGGGCACAACAGGAGTATGCAGGGCTCCGCGCACGTGCCGGTCTAACGTGGACTGAGAAGCCGGCGGATGAGTGGGTGCTCGTGGAGGCAGGTACGGGCGAGGATCAGAACTGAGGACGGTGTTCGACTGTGCGACGACTGGGCGGTTCTCCCCCGCTTCCGACATAGAGGCAGCCCTTCTTGTTTTTGTTGGCCGTATCGCCGGTCTCGGGATCTGCGGCCCTGATGATGATGCTTTCGCTGATCCATAAGCGCTGGACTGGGTGGCGATCGCTGGCGCAGAGGCGTTTCGAGCTTGATGCCCAAGATCCCTCAGCCGGGGTATTCGGCCCCCATCAGACCTGTGCGACATGGTGCGACGTGGGCTTCAATTCCCAGCTCCAATCTTCCAGGTAACAACTAGAACGTGGCGCGGGATAATGGGGACGTGGAATCATTCCGTCTTGAGGGTGATGCGCTATACTATGAAGACACTAGAAGTGATCACTGGTGAGCATAAATGGCAGTTGCAAAGAGGAAGTCGCGCTCACAGTATAGGACCATGGTACGTGGTGCGAGTACTGTGGTATAAGGCCGAGGGTGGTTCGCGCGAGCGATGTATATCTAAGCGAGAAAAAAACGAAAGTGCAATCCACGCGGCCTTCGTTATGTAAAAAAGGAAACCAGCCTTTCTTGCAGAATATCAATGACGTCGCAAAAGAACGAGGCAGCTAGTTAAATATATGAAGTTATAGCTCGACCATGAAAGTGAAGGAAAAGTAACAGGCGACCAGAAGGTACAAGCCCAAGCGGAATAGTGCCAGTTATGCAGGCGCTCCGCCACAGGCAGGTCCGATGTGGCTAAGAAGGCGAAATAGATCCGAGCTGGGTCTGCACGACCACGTCAGAGTCGCATATACTTTCAGACGGCGACTAGGTTTGGAAAGGAATGGCTATACCGACGGGCTTAAGCTGTGCGTGTAACAGGAATAAACGAGGGTAGAAAGTCGACGCAAAGCAGGAAAAATGGAATTGCGGCAGCCTTGACTCTTGAGTCAAGATAGACCTGGATTCTGGACCTTTTTCAACGTGAGAACGTGCCTCGCGCTAATTCTAACCCTGCTGGGGCCTCTGGGTCTAGTGGGGAATCAAGATCCTATTCGCAGGGCAACGATCCCTCTAAAGACGACGATGGGGGATCCTGGCGCGATGTGGAAGATCGACGCCGGTCTCGGATTCGATGCTGGTGTGACGACGACAATCATTGGCGCAAGAACTGCACAGTTTTCGTCGCATTATCAACGACCCCAAGCGGCAGTTCGAGGGGTAAAGCCGTCAGAGCGTAAACGCCGTTGGGCGATGGAACTGTGGGTATCTAACGGGATAGCGACAGGTCGACCCACTCTTCGTTTTGATATTTGCAAGCGACGACAGGTACGAGCTCACAGGCGCGGTATCACCGGCATCGGAATCCAGTTGGACAGTGTAAGGTGAAGCTGGGGCGAGTGGCGGAAGATAGCGCAGCGACGGTCTTAGCAGAGCGGCCATAGAAAAAGAGAGGATTAATATCAGACTCCCCACCGCTCCTGGTAGAGACAAATAGCGTTGGAAGTTTGATGGGCACAGGCATTGTGCAGTAGCCCAGAGCTCTATTTGGCCAGAGTTACTGGAGCAGGGTGGTCTGATTTGACGTCCGAGGCGGAGATTTTGCCCAAGATGTTGAAGAGTCAAGAGGCACAGTCAGCAGCCGGTCAGGTGCTTCAGGGCCGATCAACCGGAGAGACCGAAGACACAGTTGACTCGCATCTCGAGGTGCCCAACTGGCTGCTAGCAGTGCATCATATCGCTCCCTAGCGTCGCATCATTGCATGTCTTCGCAGTTGGTTCGCTTGAACTGCTAAAAAAAGTCACCTCTACCCCACTACTCGGCATGCATACGAGCAAGGCGCAGTACCAGCTACAAGGTCTGTAACTACCACCGAGCATCTACAGGCGACAGGCAAGAGTGCTCTTTCTATTGCTCTACTTATGGTGAAGTTCAATATTT
Source organism: Aspergillus incahuasiensis (assembly GCA_003719405.1). NCBI lineage: Eukaryota > Fungi > Ascomycota > Eurotiomycetes > Eurotiales > Aspergillaceae > Aspergillus > Aspergillus incahuasiensis. The sequence goes on from RHLP01000905.1 coordinate 17,294, forward strand.
GGTTCTCAAAGACTTTCTTGCTAACGATTAAGTTTCTTTGTTCAGTGTCGCCCTAGCGGTAAACAATACAACGCATTTGGGACTGGCAAGTTGACCCCGAGTCCAAACCCTTCGTCGCACAGCCAACACAGTTAAACGGCAATAAACAGCTCGGATTGGACACAGAAATATGTACAGTCACAGATAACGATGTCGCTGAGAAGGCAGCCCTGGCCAGTAACGGCGTGAAGGGACATCTTAGACATGAAGCTGAGACCTCCGCGCAAAGTTACGTTGGAACGGGCCGTGAACCAGACAGAGTCGGTCTTTGGATTCGAACGGTTGGCACTTGAATCCGGGGCTATTTTGGCTGTTCTGTGGCCGCCGCTCGATGCTCGGGGTCGCTGAGCCGTGGGTCCAGATCCGCCGCTAGATTACTGCTGAGCCTTGTGCCAAGTTGGGCGGTTGGAGGTTCGTGATTTGCCTAGGACTGAGCGGCCAACGGGCGCGAAGCATTTAGGCCCTAGCTTTAGTCTAATGGCCCAAATGCCCGTCTAGCAAAGAGATTCGCCAGCGAAAGCAGGGGGCCATGGCGACGCCGGGGTATTCAAGTGGAGTTGGCGGTAAATCAAACCCTTCGATGGGGATTGACAGGGATGCTCAATTTCAGCCACCGAGGCCAATCAGCAACCTTGAACCCCAATCGGAGAATTGGGACGGTCGGTAGTTGCAGTTAAACTTTAGGTATGCTTTTCTCCTTCGTTGACTGCGATCTGGATAGGACGCAGGGAATTGCGGTCATCAAGCTGCAGCAGAGCGTCGATCGGGTTTGCTGCAGGAACCGCCGCCGCGCCGCAGTTCAGCTGTATCTGTGGCCTCGTGACTCACTCTTAGATGACGATAGATGTAGTCTAGAGACTTAGAATCCTCACACCGACCAGTTGATGGGCAACATGGCGCTGAGTTGAACTGATAAGTTGGAAGCCCCGGTTGACGCACTCGCTCTATCATGGCCATGCGACCAACATGTGGTTGCTTGCGGTAACAACTTTAACATTCAAGGTTAGTATAATCTACGCCATTATTATTACTCTCCCGTTTAGTACTATATTACATCTATGGTGCTTGGCGTTGTAACTGGGTAAGTCTTTGTTGACGAAGAGATCCCATTCCGTTCAGCTATTCCGCGCTTGGGATGGTGCTCAAGATTCCAAAACACTGACTATCCGACATCGCGAATTACTTCAAAAAAATTAAAGACATTGCTCTGTAATAGTCTGCCTTCTAAGGTTACTTTTAGCCTTCGTTAATGATGTTATTTTCCCCTGTCCCGTTATATATCTTTGCCTTCACACGGAGCAAAACCCGAGATAGAGGAAAATCATGGACAAGGATACTGCACCAGATGCCATGCACCTTGATTATCAAAAGGCTACAATAATCCAATCCCAAGCCAAACATATCCTTGATGGAGTTTAGCTACTAGTCACTGGCACCTGGTGTTAGGTACAGTGATCCACTCGACACCCCACATGTGCCCTAATCCAAAGACCAAGAACCTACTGAGTAACAGCAACCAACTGAAGTCAGTAAGACCTTTTTAAGTGACAGGGATAAGACGGCTACAATTCCGAGACTGTCCATTGTACCACGGAGGCCTGATCTACGATGAAGCGAGCAATCGATCCCCAATATGTCCTTGCAAAGGCAAGGATATGCATCTAGTGGGCATTCACTCAAGTAAGTTTTTGATTCCTATGTAGTCCTGACTACCTCCGCACAGTCAGGTACCCTATACCGGAGAGGCGGCCATTCAACCAGAGCCCTGCAGGTCAGAGGCGCTTACCGTTTCCATCAACACTAGTACAAAGCCAGCAACCTACAGTAGGGCGCGCTTCGCTGCTTCGAGTCATCGTTACAACCATTGCTCCGACATCTTCCTTTACTTTACCTTCTTTTGAAAACCAAATTCTCGCCATGCCTGAACTCACAACTCTCTCCGGCGACCCTTTCGATCGTACCGCTTTCGAGTCGCTTCTGAAGCGACGCTTGTTCTATACCGAATCCTTCGAAATCTACCGAACTTCCGGGAACCTTACCGGTGACAGCAGAGGTCTTTACGATTATGGACCCCCGGGCTGTGCACTCCAGTCCAACATTGTGGATCTATGGCGGAAACATTTCGTCCTACAAGAGGATATGTTGGAACTCGATTGCACCATCTTGACTCCGGAGGAGGTTTTCAAAACGAGCGGGCATGTCGATAAGTTCGAGGACTGCATGTGCAAAGACTCAAAGAAAGGCGACTTTTTACGGGCCGACCATCTTATCGAAATGGTGCTCGAAGCTCGATTGAAAGGTGATAAGGCAGCTAGAGGGCTTGCTATGGAGGTCGAGAAGCCCGATGGTAGTGGTGCGGCCAAGAAACGCAAGGGTCCGAAAGTCAATGACATTAAGGCCCTCGAACTCGAGGATGCTGTGGTAAAGGGCTACGAAGAAATACTTGCGAAGGTATACAGTTGCATATCCCACTCGCTTTAGTGCTCACAAAGTCTAACAGATTGATAATTACGACGGGCCCGAACTCGGCGCATTGATCCAAAAGTATGATATTCGGAATCCTGATGGAAACTCACCAGTTCTGCCACCAGTTCCCTTTAACCTGATGTTCAAAACCACATTGGGACCTAGCAGCGCATCTCCCGGATATCTCCGACCAGAAACTGCACAAGGTCAATTCCTAAACTTCAAAAAGCTTCTCGAGTACAATCAAAACTCAATGCCTTTCGCCTCCGCCTCGATTGGGAAATCCTTTCGCAATGAGATATCCCCTCGATCGGGTCTCCTCCGCGTGAGAGAATTCCTGATGGCAGAAATCGAGCATTTTGTTGATCCCGAAGGTGGCAAGAAACACCCCAAGTTTGGCCTGGTTAAGGACTTGCAACTAAGCTTCCTCAACCGCTCTACTCAGCTTGCTGGCAAGACAGATCTACAGACAGCGAGCCTCGCGGATGCAGTGGCCAGTAAGATGGTTGATAATGAAACCCTAGGTTACTTTATTGGCCGGATCTATCTTTTCCTGCTTAGAATTGGCGTTGATAAGAGCAAAGTCAGGTTTAGACAACACATGGCCAACGAAATGGCCCATTATGCAACAGACTGCTGGGATGCTGAGCTTCAGACTACATACGGATGGATTGAGTGTGTTGGATGCGCAGACCGTAGCGCCTACGACCTAACAGTACACTCCAATAAAACAGCCGAACTGCTTATTGTCCGAGAACCGCGCCGCGAGCCTCTCAAAGTGGGAGAGTGGCAGGTCGACATTAACAAGGCCAAACTTGGCCCATCGTTCAAGAAGCATGCAAAGGCCGTCGAAACAGCATTGATAGGGCTTCCTCAGACAGACCGAGAGTCTTTTGCCGAGATACTGGAAAAGACTGGTCCAATCTCGATCAGTGTTTCTGACCTTTCTGACAAGACGGAGATCTCGAAAGACCTGGTCACCATCGCCAAACGAACTCGCGTTGAAAACGTACGAGAGTACATTCCGAACGTCATTGAGCCCTCGTTCGGCATAGGCCGAATCTTCTACAGCCTGCTGGAACATGTTTACTGGCACCGTCCGAATGATCCTGCACGAGGAGTACGTACATTCCGATCCTTGGTTAATCTAAATCGTATCAACCTTATGGAAAATTCAAACTAACTCATCATCCAGGTACTATCCCTCCCTATCACAGTAGCCCCGACAAAAGTCCTCATTGTGCCCCTCTCCACCCATCCGGGGTTTGCACCCCTTACCCTAGCCATCTCCGAGAATCTACGAGCCCAGGGAATCTCTTGCCGCTCTGACGAGTCCTCTGCAAGCATCGGGAAACGGTATGCCCGTAATGACGAGCTGGGTATACCACTTGGTATAACCGTCGACTTCGATTCCGTCAAAGACGGCACGATCACGCTGCGTGAGCGCGACAGTACCAAACAAGTGCGGGCCTCGCAGGAGGACATCTTCAATGCGATCAGAAGTTTGATCAACGGTAATGAAAACTGGGAAGATGTGTTCAAAAGACTTCCGGAGTTTTTAGGGCAGACTAGTGACGAATGAATAGACTAGACCTAGTCCTGCAAATACTGCTATGTTGCTGCTCGTTTCGGGACTATCTACCGCAACGTTGAAATGTTTTCTTTCCGGGTTATTGTTTTATGGCTCATCATTCGATGTGCTTACATACTGATGTCAAGACACCCGTCCTCATATACATCTAGAGTAACTAAAGGAAGCCCCATCCCAAGGATTACAGCCAGTCAAATTCATGGAAAAATACGTATCCCTCCCGATAATTCGGGAACTCACCTATCAAACAAGCCTCGAAGTTTGAAGTATTATGGTCTCCGTAGGAGCGGAGTGTGTGTGCGACCGAACACAAGAGTAGGAATCTCTGCTATGACACGCTCCGACATCGTTCCACAAAAGGCAATATTGCCATAAAATGAACACAGCTACAGACAACTGCCGTGCCACATGGCGAAGGATTGTGGCAGTGCCCGCGGCCATCGACCTAATGACGTATCCGCTTCTCGCCACACCCACAGGGGCTCTGCCACATCAGCAGAGCTCAGCTGTCGCCTGTCGTCGGGAGCTCCGATGCTAAGCTCTGATCGCCATCAGCGAAATTGTCCGAGGCGTTGAGTTCAGATAAAGTTGCCTTGCTGTCTGCCTGTCCCCAAAGAACTGGGTCCTTGTTGACGTGGTTCCATTGAGTCGGTGTGGTATTTCTAGGTGCCAGGCGCGTGAGTCGGGGTGGCCGAGATACAGCACCTATTCTGTACTCCTAGTTGTACCCTGCAGGTAGCACTGGGTTTGGACGCATTTGATTGCGGCTCTAGTGGTGGATTTCCTGTGTCGTGGAGAGGCTGCGGGGTGCAGGTCAAGAACGTTGAATACATGTGATAGAAGAATGGGCCACAGGCTAAATTCCTGACATTGTTGGCCATGTTCGTGGTGAATTGAACTTAGTATCGCTAGGGGACACGCCCGCGATATTTGAGCATATGTGGTGATATAGGACAATTTTCAGGGGCAAAATCCCACCATCACCGAGTCAAAGTAGGGTAGACACTGGAAGGTGTCACTGATGTGCACCAACTAGCCGAAACAAATATCATCTTGTCCTACAAAGTCAGTAAATAGGCAAATTTGAGCCCTTCGTTTCGCGCAGAGGACACTCCCAGTAGACCAGCCAGAGTGAGGCCTACAAAAATGTGCGACCAGAGCCGCAATCTCAACGTGAGCTGATCACCCTCCTTATGTTGCTGCGCGTCGTACCAAGTCATGTCTTTTTTAACAGCGGCCAAAGGGGTCATTGGGTTAACGAGGTAAGCAGTAGCTCCCAAAACGTCGTTGCCACAGGCTCTGTACCATCAGCGATAATGAGCTATACGCTGGAGCCTGTTCAGGCTCTTAGCAGAGTTGATTGTATCCACAGGGGCGTGCTCTGTCAAATTCTCTACGGTAGTCCACATCATTGTCATACTTCCCGAGGCTGCCTTCGTCCCACCGGAGATGAAAGTTCTGGTAAGACCAGGAGCGCCCGCGACGCTGAAGACTTTAGAGGTATTTCCACCGCAATTGAGAGAATGTGAAAGGCCGCTTGAGTAAGAGCCATATAAATGGGGGAATTGAGGTTTCTAGCCACAAGGCATGGTTGTCATTTCCTTCCTCAACCCTATCACTAGGGCTGTGCCGCCAATCAAACTTAGAGGTCGGTATCTGTTGACGTGCCTTTAGAGCGGCATGTATGCTATTCCGTAAAAAAGCCCTGGATAGCTGCAGAGGACTCGGCTTGAGCTTTCGACTTGTTCGACGCGGTTTCAGGGATGGCGGAACATCCTCTCCAGGCGGGTTTCCAGCGGATTGCTGCGTCGCGTCAAGGAGTCTTTTGATGGCACTCCAAGCCAGACAGAGTGAAGGATGACCTTAGAGTCTGTCTGCATATAATGCAACCATCGTGTCGTTTGTTGCCGTTGTGTACAAGTCGAATCCGGATTCGAGAATGGCTGGAACATATTATGTAAGCAACACGTGACGACAAGCTCCGATCGAGCCCGCGTCGCGTCTCCGGATCTCGATGGCTCGACTCTTTGTACTCTTCTCTTTTTCCAAGTCATCCTTTCACCTATTCTCCTTCTCATCGCATGCGCAGCATTGATTAGACCGTCAAATCCTACCATCTTTCCTTGCGCCATCCCAACCGACCTCTTCCAACCTCAATCCCAACAAACCCGTTCGTCTCCACGACAAACGCCCTCATCCCTGAACCTCAATCCATCCATTGACACCTTTAACTATCACAATGGCCACCGACTACGCCAAGAAGACGAACGCCGAGCTCATCGAGATCCTCAAGTCGCGAAACCTCCCCCACACCGGCAAGAAGGCCGAGATGGTCGCACGCCTGCAGGAGGACGACAGCTCGAAGCCCGCTGCGCCCGCCCAAGAGAACGCCGACGATGTAATCGACTGGGAAGACGACGAGGTTCCCGCCGCTAGCTCTACCGCGCCCGCGTCAACCAAACCTGCCGAGACTGAGACCGAGACCGAGACTGCGCCTGCACCCCCGGCTCCCGCTGAAGAGGACATCGTCGCCAAGGTAACAGAATCCCAGACCGGCGCAGAGGCGCAAGCCGATCCAGTCCAAGAAAGCGCAGAAACTGGCACAGTCGTGCCATCGGGCGCCGAGGTGCAAGCTGCCGAACAGCCCGCCGAAGAGAAGCCGGCGCCCAACTTCTCAATTGGTCTTTCTGTGACGGATCTGGAGGAGGAGCTGAAGAAGCGCAAGGCGCGCGCGGAGAAGTTCGGTATTACAGAAGAATCCCAGGCTGGTATTGACGAGGCGGCCAGGAAACTCGAGCGCGCTAAGCGGTTCGGAACCGCTGGCGAGGAGGCGCCTAGCACTGAGAGTGTTAGTCGGCTTGACCAGGCTCTACCGGAGAAGTCGCGGAAGAGGGGTCGTGGTGAGAATGACCAGGGTGGTCGGGGAGGCAAGAGGCGCAACCCGGCCGGGCGGAACAACAACAACAACAACAACAACCAGCGCCAGCAGCAGCGTGGTCGCGGCAACCGCGGCCAGGGACAGGGACAGAACCAGAAGCAAGCGCAAGCTCAGAAGCCTGCTGCTTCTAGTGCCGCGAACGGCTGGAGCGACAAGGACAAGGCGGCTTTGGAGGCTCGCAAGAAGCGCTTCGCCGGCACCAGCGCATGATCTGATCTCGTCTCATCTCCATAATCATGACTTTGACTCTCGACGTCTCTTTCGCTAAATTTTCCTATATCGATGTCTTATATCTATTTACTACTGCTATGCTGTCAATCATATTCAGCGTCACCGGTCCACTCTCGATATCCACTTTGCACTTCACCTCGTTCCATGCGTCGTACTACTTGTAGCTTGAGTCTCGAACAGTTTTTCTCTGGATCAGAATTGACCAACCAACCTGCCTCTAAACACCTGCTTCAATTCAAAAGTGACGAATGTCAGGGCGCCCACCCACTTAGAAACCTAACTATGCTCATTCCTCCAAATCGCGTAAACAGTACCTTGGAGAGAACGGCGGTCCTCATTAAGAGCCCAGCACACAGCCAGTCAATTATTTAATGGTCCAGCGAACGCCTATTCGGCCTGTCCGAATCCGAACTACTTCGTCAGACGGTGTGCACCTAAACTAAACCTATGCCTATTAGGGTACCTCGCCAGCCCAACCACTACGGCAATCATCGCGATGTACGCCACGGTCACCCATCTGAGTACGAATATGAGGACACCTTAAGGTGTCCGAGGTGTACGTGCCCACGAGTGCGGTCCGTCAGTCCCTAGAACGACAAGAGTCCACCCTGAGTTTCGTGTTCCAGTGCGTTGGCGTGCCGAGCACGGCTGGCTGGCTGGCTGGCTGGCTGGCTCAGGAGGGATCATATACGGAGGATCCGTACCTACTGGAAGAATCGCGCTCCTGGCCACCTCAAAGCCCTCCAGCGGCAGCACAGCCAGCCACTTCATCTCCAAAAGAAACTATGTACTCCGTACATAGCCCTGAAACAGCAGATCAATTGCTTGCACGGAAAGAGCCAACTGGACGGGCAAAAAGAAGGCAAAAACATACAACAGCTGGGATTCGCATGTGGTCACCCACCATACTACTAACCAGCCGGCGTGTGGCTTAAGTACGGCTGAGCGGACGGGAAGCCCTGTTCTCCACACCCTGTGGTCGTATGTGCTTGTTT
>RHLP01000907.1:0-14317 GCA_003719405.1 Aspergillus incahuasiensis
TTTTTTTTTTTTTTTTTTCAATATTGGATCTGAGATATACGATAATGACGCGAACACAATGGAGTCTTCAGCCTGCCTATTTGATATGCGTTAAAAGGCAAGCGCGGAAGAGACTCGAGCTGATTGTATAGGACCAGAAAGTGCCTTTTGAATATCCACGGACATGCCGAAAATGCTTGTTGTACCCTTGTTGGGACGACCAAAAACCACCGCGCCATTTTCGCAATGCTGCGGCCCATTGGAAATATGTTTGGCTATCCGTGAACGGGTGGGCCAAATCTCCTGGAAGAGAACGCCTGAAGTCCAGCAGGAGGAATAACCTCCTTTCATGTGGTCACAATTTTGAAATGGCGAACCCTTCATAAGCCATTGGTGATGATGAGAGAGCCGCCGAGGACCTGAGATAGGGTCACCGCCATGCTTTTTGTTCAGGGCATTGATACTACGGACTGATGCTGCTAGCCAATCTTGACCTTTCACAAGCTGATTGCAGGGCGAATCGGATATATTGCTCCTGACGCCACGCAGAGCGTCCCCAAGGTTCGAACAAAAAAGGCAGTTTATTTGCTCTAGCAGCGATAGCCACGGCAGCCCTTGCTTTTTGAGGTGACATCTCTTCAGCTCGCTATCAGGTGAGTCCATCACAAGATCCATAAACTCATATCCATAAGCCTCTGTACGCGTTGGGCGATGTAATGCAGTTCGAGAGAGGTTGACTGAAAACCCGAGAATCAATGCTCGCACAGTTAGCTGGTCATCCCCCGAACCCGACACAACACATCCACCTTTATCCCAAAGGGCTGCGCGAGCCGCAGCTGCTCCGTCGGAGCTGGGCGTGGCAAGTGGAATATCCGATTGTCCACGATGATTTTGTGGAAGTGCTCGCCAGTACGCCAGAAGCATTTCATGAAGTACGCAGATTAAGGGAACGAGCCACGCCCTCGAGTCGCCAACGTCATACAGTATGATTTGCTCCTCTGCACTGCTATTTAGGCATTTTAGATAGTTCTTCGAGGCACTGAATCGCAGCGTGTTGATTGACCGATCGAAAGTCAGACCGGCTTGCCCCCCGACCTGGAGAGGAGCGGTTGATGTGGCTATAAGTTGCAAATTCGCGCCCTTCCATGTCCAGGAGGACCTCTTCGTCCTTGCATCGGACCATTGAACACTATCCAACTCCCCGGTTCCGAGCAATGTGATGACTTCCGGACACCACCCCACTAGAGATCTTTTTGTCTGCAGGGCCTTGAGATCGGTAACCTTCAACCATTCCCCTTTGATTGCGGCGAGCTCTAAAGTCTTGAGTTGCGAGTCATGATCTGCGGCTTCCAAATGCCAAAGTATTGTATCATCGTCTATATGTCTCATGGGAACCAAAGCCGTTGAGTACCCCATGAGTACCAACCCACCATTCACCAGAACTGGGTACTCTGAAACTGCCAGTTGGGACATCAACGAGAACTCCGTTTCGAGGTACGCCGTCGAAGTGGGCCGTGTTTTCGGCTCCACGGCAATGACGGCAGTCTCGAAAAGGCTAAACCAGCAACAAGTTTCATTCCATTCTGCTGGCGTGAGTGGTTGAAGCCCTTCTGTCTCCGAATCATCTTTCCATGTCGACAGGCAAATCGAGTTCTTCTTTGGTTCACGGAAAGTAAGCAAGGTCCATACCAAAAGATCCCGAATGTCGCTGGCAGATTCATCGAATGACACTGATACAACGTTCTCTGTACAGTGGGCCTGGATGCCGTTCCTCCCTGAATACCTGTCAGCCCTCTCACACAACTTTGAAATTCAAATGGCCAGCACACACCAAGATCGTCCGACTCCCACATCCTGCCGTCGGACTCAATGCACATCAGAAGCCCGCTGACAAGTTCAATTCCACGCTGTCCGTATCTTGCTTCGATAAAATCCCTACAGGTCAGTACTATGACCCCAGCTTCGGACATGGTGAGGGTGATGCTGTCTAACAGAAACTGGCATCGCTCGGCTGGCGGTATTTTATGCAAAATGGCTGGCAGTTTCCAGCTGAACGTAAATTGCTCTGGGTTCCCGGATCGTTCGCGCTTGCTTCCAAGCCTTATCACTGTCGAATCTCGCTGACCTGCCAGATGTTAGCCTAGGATAGCTTCAAAAGATTGTTTCCATGTCGCCAGGAACAGACCTATAGGCTCGTGGTGGCGTCTTCTGACATGCTGCAACAAATTATCCCCCCTGTCGAACGTCCTACCACACCCATCAACTAAACAGGGGTAGGTCTGGGAAAATGTATGCTTTGTTTTGATATGCCTCCGAAGATCGACTTGTCGTTCGAAAATGGTATCACTGGTACATCCGAAATACATGCAGCGAAGCTCGCTGTTACGCGTTGGTATATGGACTGTTCGTATATGTCTTACAAGGGCGGATCGTCTTGTGAAATCGGTATTGCTGGTACAGCCGACCCACCTGCATTGAAACGTCGGCTGATCCATAGGCGTATAGATTGTGTTAATACGTTCTGCAAGATCGGCGTGTGCTTTTGAAGTGCAGGTGGTATTGTTAGTACACCCAGAACATTCGCAGAAAAAATCTTCTTTAGCCGTGGTCTCACTCGTGATGGGACCGTTAGCTGGAATGGGAGATGTCGAACTCGATCGCCAGAATCCTGAAGGTGTAGAGACCTCACGGTCGCTGGACGCAGGCCAGAGCGAACCGAAACTAGAGTAATCATGCTGGCCGCTGATGCAGCGAAATTCTTCTTCAACCGTCGTCTCATTCGTGATGGAACCCCCAGGCAGAATCGGAGATGTCAAACTCGATTGCCAGTTTATTCCTGGAGGCATGGAGCCCTCACTGTCGCTGAACGCAGGCAAAAACGAGTCGACACCAGCGTAATCATACTGGCCGCAGCTATATTCAGTATCAGAGCGAGAGGGTTGTGGTAGCCATCCAGACCTTGCGTCAGGAGTCACTGCTGATTGGGGCATCGGGGAAGCTACGGTGCAGGTGAGAACCTCGCTAATATTATGGTCATCTTCGTGGGAGCTACTCCCTTTTAAGGGAAGAAAAAGGGAAGGAGGAGAGAGTGCGGCTTGAGGATCGCTGACGTTTGTGAGAGAGCCTTGTCAGGCTGACAGCGAAGATATGGGTAATTATAGTGGTACTACCCTACCTACATTTTCTAGCTATACGAGATTGGTCGAAACTGACGAAGATGAGTACAGATGTAACCTATATGCACGAGTAGCAACACCAGGCAGAGCCATTCGCCCTGTGCTGTCCACGAGTACAGCCACTTACCTATGCGCACCCAAAGAAGCAAAAACCAGAGACCACCACCAGTCAGCATGATTCTCAACTCGCTAGAGCAGAGTCTCCTGACCCAGACTGTGTTCCTACTGCCCAGGATCCTGCACTTGGAGGGCCAGGGTGGGGTAGCGGATTTTCATTTGCCATCTCGAGGAATAGCATCGGCGAGCCCGTCTTTTCTCTCGGTCGGTCGAGGATCTGGACATGTCCCCGGATTTGATGAGGTAGAAGGAAGGAAAAATGGTGGCGGCTGCGTCAACCCCGATTTCTGCAGCTGTCTGATCCTTTTCGTGCTTATGCACGCCGCTTCGGGATCGACTATCACCCTGTTCATTGATTCATGCAGTTACCGGCAGATTGATTGCAAGCTCAGAACAAGTCCCTGTCTCTGCTCAGATCGGTGGACGAGAATATTGATCGACAGGGCCGGGAAATAATGCCGGAACTCAATATTAGCTTGACGGCTGACGTAGCCAACTGCACTGGCGATAGCCATGAATGGATGACCAAAGATCCCCGCCTTTTAGCTCGTTTGGTTGACGCGAAAGGACCAATGGTGGAAGAGGATGCGGAAGTACACAGCGGAGGCCTATATCTAGGTCATGGATACGATGACGATGAAGCTTGGTCGTGGTGTCCGTCAACCAGGGCTTTTGACGTGTGCTGTCACCGGCGGCATCTTCCCGCCTATCCAGCACTCGAGTTTCTCGAGTCAGCCGATCATTTTCCGGTCCAGTCTCGAGCTGGTCTCCATTATGCACTTGGCTGTAGGGACAACGCCCAGAGCGCACTACGCCAGATTGGTCGGAGGGGAGCTGGGCATTGCCATGCTGGGATAGGTAAGATACATTCTGTCAAAACAGGGCTACTTCCACACCATCAAAGAACCAAGAACCTGCAGTTCCCAAACGACCAGTGGAGAATGAGTATCGATTTTTTTCTGAGGCTCGAATATCCCCGCCAGCTCAATCGTCTTTGGACTCCACGATGTAGTCCCACAAGTCCTGGGCTGAGAGTCCCGCCGCCCTCGCCAGCGTCAAGGCCACGTCTTCTGGCATTGACAAGTACTTTTTACCGGTCCCATGAATTTTCTCTGCCTTTCCGTCTGCAGTAGAGGGTGGAGTGACGATATCCGATCCCGAAGACTCGCTATCTCCATGCGCGTCAGCCGCCGTCGCAGAGCCAAGCCTAGCTGCGTTGATGCGCCTTTCGCGTCGCTCGTAGGGGAATTGCCACGGTTCACCATTAAGAATGCTTTCCCTACTGTCCCGGTGATGGGATGATTTCCACCCAGCTCCACCGATGGAACCTTGCCCGTCGCGGCGCTGAGTGGGTGGAACCCATCTTTCCGCTCCAAGAGCTGTTTGTTTTATTGCCGATGAACTTGGATCGATACTCCTAAAGCGAGGTATCCATCTACTCGGGGTTCGATTCATGGTGTCAGTCGATTCGAACGTGTGAGATGAATCCTTCAGCTCGCTTTCGACCTTTGGCTCTGGCTCAGCTAGAGGTTCCTCTGCTAGAGGCTCAGGTTCAGGTTCAGGTTCAGGCTCAGCCTCGAGCTCATTTCCGCGAGCTTCTTTGTCCATCGCGGTCTGTACGGCTTCAAGTCGAACATCTGCCAGCTTCTCCGTATAAACATCCGCCATTAGCTCTGCTAGGAAGGGCGAAAAAGCGGCAGTATTTCCAAAAATGGCGAGAAACCTCCTACTATAGAGAAATGATTCGTTTTCGGCAAAGGCGAGCTTGAGCTTCTCGAAGATAACTTTTCTGAACCATTCGTGAGCAGATATTCCGGGATATATCTTCACCACGACCTCGAGCATCTGAACTACCGGGGAACTTTTCCCAGTATCGAGCATTCGGGCCTTGGCCAGGTCAGCCAGGCCAGCCAACTGATACCGAACCGCTGCTTGATAGGCCCGGAGATGGAGAGTGTATTCTGCCTCGGTTGCAAGATTCTGCTCCAGAATCTCATAGGCTCCAGTATACAGATAATGAAGAAGTGTGTGCCCAATTTCCTGATGCGCATCATTCAGCACCAATTCTAGTCGCCCATGAGAGTTGGATTCAGATGTCGCCCAGTGGTACTCTCCTTGTTCGAAGAGTGATGGGGCTCGCTCCGCAACGGCCATTGGAATAGCGTAGCGGCAGCCTCCAATGGCAATAGTGATTGCCTCGGACTCGTATGGGCTCCTGAATGACAAGGCGCTGTTAGCGACGCCAAGTCTCACCTCGGTGTGCTACTACGACGTACCTGGGCATGGAATCCTCTTCCGCTGCGTCTTCAGCATTTTCCCAACCCGGAGTGCACGCAGGTAGTGCAGCATCGGGCTCAGCATCGCAAGAGGGAGGAGGCTCGACGATCTCTCCTGCATCGTCTACCATCTCTGTCTGATAATAATAGTTTGATGGCTCAGGTATTTCCTCGTCAATGAGGGGAGTACTGCCGAGCCGTTTTGCCTTCTTCAGCTTCTTCAGCTTCTTCTTCTTCTTCTTCTTGTCATACATTATGCCTTTAAGCAGATACTGTAATCTGCAGAAAGCTTTAAGGGTCGTGCGAATCCCAAAAAAAAAGAACAGTATACGGAGGTGGTCGCTGGTATTTATACTAAGTATCACGCCATGGCCGGAGAATCTGTGAAGTCAGCATCAACTGCCAACGTAACAAGACGATAAAATTTACCAGCAGATGTTTATTGAAGGTGATTGGTGACGGTTTCATGGCACAATAGGGATAAGGTTACGATATGTTCTGTTTCCCCAAAGTCTCACCAAGCAGACAGCTTTAGACGCAATGCAATAGGTGACATGCTCCTTCAACGAGACAGTTCCGTCCAATGGTCTCTAGGGGGCGGCTACAGTTGGAATCTTGTTTCTCACATACCGCTTGCTTGCCGTGGAATGGGCATCGAGCAACGCAAGCAATTGATATTCCGTACCAGGCTACTCGTTCCATACATGCGATTCCAAGACTAAGCATAGACGGGACTAGGAACAGTAGATCTACCTACTTAGTCTTCATACAGAACAACCCCACCACGAGTATGCACGGTAGGAGAAGGAACGGCAGTAGCACACAGCCTGGCTTCTCACTACGCCTTAGGTGGAGGTGGTAGGTTTGGAGGACGGCACGGCGGGCTCGGCCTTGTTCGCAGGCTGCTTCGGAAAACAAGACAGCGGCGCTAGAGGCGAGGCCGTCTGCATCTTGTTATTCCCAAACGGGTGACCTGGTCGCGGCTGACCCTGTACGCCCGCCTTGCCCTTGGCTGTAGATGCCGCACAGGTACAGCCAGGCCGCTCAGCCTCACGACGAAGCCGCGTCATCTGGTCCATGCAGACCCTAAATATGACATGCAAGACAAACAGCGCAAAGTCCACATCCCCCTGTTGATCCCAGAAGAGCCGCGTTTCCAAGAAATCCGCGATCCGCTCGCTCTCGGCCTCGCTCGGCCCTGCGCGCGCCGCTATCACCGCCGCTAGGTACAGCGCCATCCACTTGTTCTCTGCGCCCGAGGGCTCGAAGAACGCCGCTCGCCCGAGACGCAGGATCTCGGTGATTGGGACGTCGCGTTGGAGGCTTGGTAGACACGTCTTTACCTGCGCGGCTAGACCGCCAAGGTCATAGGCCAGGGCCGCCTGGTACAGCAGTATACTGCTTTTGTACTGAAGCATCGCGCTTTCCTGCGGTTTATCGTCATCGGGCTCGTCATGGTGGGATGTGCAGAGTTCCCCCGTGTAGAGGTAGTGCATGAGGAAGTGGCCGATGTCCTTGTCTGCGTGGGTGAGTGTTATGGAGAAGTGCCCCAGGCAGTCGGCCTTGCTTTCGGTGCAGTCGTAGTATGCGGCGTAGGGTTTCCCCTCGAGCAGGGCTGGGTGTTTGTCGAGGATGCCTCGGGGGATGACGAAGTGGCGTGCTGGCTCGGGTCCGATTATGATCGTGACTGCTTCGCTTTCGTATGGGCTTTGGAACGGGGTTAGCTAAGTCATACATAGTCTTGAAGATGCAACTAATTGATAGCTTCGGACGTCCGCCGTTAACTGCGTCGCAAATAATACATACCTAGGAAGGTCATCTCCGCATGCCCTAGCGCTATGCTCATTGTTGCCTTTGCCGGTGGCTTCCCCGCCGGCCTTGATCGCTCCTTGGTCACTCTTGGGCAACAGAGGCAAGGCTGGCCAGTGAGTAGAAGAATCGCGCATACACGGAACGGCCGGCCTCACGGAAAGACTATACTTGCTCTCTGTGGCTGCCGCCACAACGCCTTCTCGTGCTATCAGCGCACGCCACTTCCACTCCCTGTCTTCTAATATATCCCTGCCATGGTGTGTATTGTTCGTCGTCGGTGGGATAGCTGTAGAGCGTGCAGCTTGCTCCCTCTCCCTGGCGAGAGCCTCAGCACCAAGGGCAGAAGGGGTCCTTGCTTTGGATCTATATTTGGGATCGATATACTCCGGGTGGCTATTTTTCTCCCTGAGCAGTTTGGCCGGGGGGATACTAAATGTGCTATAAACAGCCGTTCCGGATGCGCGAGCACGAGTTGCTGTTGGCGCTATAGTGTTACATTTCTCGGTATGCGCCTTTCTCAATGCCTGTAGCTCAGCATATTTACTGAGACTCTCTTGCCCCAGTGAGCTGTCCAAATGGCCTTTTTCGCCTTTGCACCCTTCGAAGCCGCAAAAGGCCATTGTCGCGGATTCCGTCTCTGCTGTTTCCTGCCTAGTAGCTGTCTCTTCATGTGGCCATGTGTAGTCCATCTCTTTTCTAGACTGCGCGACACCATTGAAACCCATGTCGATGGGATCTGCATTGCCCCTTTCAAAAACGGATGTGGTTTCGGCGCTAGCCAAGGATGCAGCGTTTACTACCCACGAATCATCATCTTCTGTAGAGATTCCGCAGTCATCATAGTCCAGATCCAGGTTGCTTAATGGTGGTTGTAACGACGAGGGCACTGCGCACTGTGCGCAGTTCATAGACGCAGGTTCAGATCCGGGTGCGGGCTCGAGCTCAGTTGGTGGAAGCGGAGGAAGATTGATGGGAAAAGGGGCCACATCTGAAGCCGCAAGCCTGGATGGGTTCGCGAGAGGATCTTTGGTGGAGGCCGAGTTGTTGTTATCGCAGTTGCTGGAAGCCCACTCGCTGGGAGCGCACTTGACCAACGGCCAATCGTTGAACCAAGCCTCGTCGCAGGGTTTGGTAGCCATCGTTGCCAAATCTTGACTCGAGTAGTCTCCTATAATAGCTCAATCGTGATGAAAGCACTGATTCTCATTGCAAAAAGGAGAAAGAAGAAAGAAGACCACCGCATCGTGCTGGGCTCAAGCTTCCGGCAAGTCTTTCCGAGTCGAGAAGTTTATATTGACTGCTGACGCAATGGGGACTAACGCAACCCGATGGGAAGCCATAGCCTATGGAAGTCTGCTCTAAAGGCACATTCGATTAACTGGCAACTAACGTCCGCCGTGGCTAAGGAATTGGTATGATAGATAGGGCATCGTGATCACGTGCCTTTCATTGATCGTCAGGCTTCTACCCCAGCCATCATCCTTAGGTCACTGAGCTTTCCTTTCCTTGTGAAACATCATTATCCCTCGATTGTCGCGCTTGCATGCCCAGAGGGCCCTGATTCGACGATGCCGGCGGTCATGGCTTCCCAGGGTTGTTCTTCGATTTGGCTTTTTGACGTCACCGTGATCCAACGACCGCAGTGGCGATGGATAAAACATCACCGTGCTGCATTTCTCCCTCTTTGACCATCTGAAAAGAAAAGAGAGTTCAATTTCATCTAACTACAAGCAACATGTTCGGAAGCAGCAACACCTTTGACCCCAACACCGACATTCCAGACCTTTCTGGAAAGGTACAGCTTCCACCATCCCCAGATCTATCCACCATCACAAGCTAAAGAGACGCAGGTCTACGTCGTCACCGGCGGAAGCGCCGGCATCGGGTTCGGCATCTGCGCACACATCCTGCAGCACAACCCATCAGCCTTGTACCTACTCGGCAAGAAAGAAGAGCACATCCAAGAAGCCACCGAAGGGCTCAAGAAATACGGCGACGTGTCCAAGGTGCACTCCCTCCAAATCGAGCTGGAAGACCTGCACAACACCGACAGCGTCGCCAAAGAGCTGGCCGGCAAGCTGGACCGGCTCGACGCGCTGATCTGCAACGCCGGCCTCGGCGTCGGCGGCTTCAACCTCACCCCAAAAGACAACCTCGACAGCCACATGCAAGTCAACGCAATCTCGCAGTTCCACCTCGCGCGCATCCTCCTCCCACTCCTCCAGAAAACCCCGGACTCCCGCCTCGTCCTGCAGTCGTCGGAATTGCACCGCGGCGGCAACGGCTCCGTGACGTTCACGTCCGTCGACGAGCTCAACACCGACATCGGGCCGACCCAGCTGTACAACCGCACGAAGCTCGCGCAGATCCTGTACGTGCGCGGTCTGGTCGAGCGCAAGGCCAAGGGCCAGCTGGGGTTTAAGCTTGAGGGCACGGACGAGGCCAAGAAGAGCGGGCCCTGGATCAACGCGACGCACCCCGGCGCTATTAGCACGGACCAGCCGAAGCAGGCGGAGGACGCGTATGGCCTGTTGGGGAGCATTGGCGTGGCCATTGTGCGGCCGTTCATGGGGGACCCTGTTGACCAGGGGTGTAGGCCTGCGCTGTTTGCGGCGACCGCTGGGGATGTCGTGAAGGATGCGGTGCAGGGGCAGTATGTGAGTATACCTGCCTTCCCGCGGACGTAGGCGTGTGTGTGAACTGATGGATGTAGATTATGCCCGACCGGAAACCGTCCAGTCCGTCTAGCCAGGCCCAGAGCCACGAGCTGCAGGAGAATCTGTGGAAGTTGACGGAGAAGATCTTGGTGGAGAAGCTGGGCTCCCTGCCGTATGAGACTCAGTATGTCTAGCATAGTACAGAGTAGTTCTTAGTGTATTTATGCTCTGCTGCAGCATGATTAATGATATGTCCATGTTTTTCATCTCTCCTGGTCTCACTTGAGCGCGCGGCATTTGACCATCAGCCAAGAGGCCCTGCGCTATCATGTCCATTTGACACGGCACGCTCGGCTGAAGGGGAAAGGGCCAGGTGGACGTTGAGAATACCTAGGGTATAACCCAAGTCCCTCGAGCCGACTGACTTCCCGTCATTTCCTCAACGAACCATCAGCTGCGTCTCTATGATTACCACTCCCTCCAACCATAGCCTAGACCAAGGCGTGAGCCTAGAGTATTATTAGAATGCAGCGAAATGTCCTCAAGTCAGTGCCCCCCCCCCTCCCACCGATTCTTGTTAAACTAGTAGACTCCTGTATAATTACTAATAAAATACTTTTCTCCTAGCGCAAACCTCGCGCGGGAAAACCGCGCCAACGAAACGCCCCTGATCAACGACCAAGCGCGCTCCTACTGCTGGAACCACCTGTGCGCCTGGGGCGGCGCGACAGCAAGCTGTGACAACGCGCGCGACTCGAACAACCAGGGTCGTGTATATATATTTGGATTCGATATCGATGGAGCAAATAGGCCATTTGAGTAATCTGCCCGAGCGGGCAGAAGGAACATTGATCTGGGTCGTCGTTGTGGCCATGCCATGTTGCACACCTGAGTGTGGACCTTGGGTTGAGGAGTGTTCGCGGCGGAGGTCTTGTACCTACTAGCAGATGCTAAACCCCACATGGTTGTTATGGTAAATAAGACGGGCACCTGGAGTTGCAATTGGGGATGGTCTCTGGTGGTACTTGGGGCCTACTACTAGGTAGCGCACTATTCTGTTCTAGTAATGGACCCATGCCTAATCGCGCTCGCTACGTACATAACAGCTACAGCGAGGTGTTAAAAAGGGCTGCCTTATATCCAGTGGGTCATTTTAGCGACTGCTATCAGCCCGTCAAGACGTTCGTGCACCTGAATTACACCGCAGTGCCGATTTATATACCCGGGCCAGCGTTGCGACTCGGTTCGTCAACGCAGGGCCACGCGGCTCTGCACACCCAGGAGGCCGAAAGCCGCTCAACAGAGCATTGGCACTGATCTAACCGAGATTTCGGCATTTATGCTATGCTCTACCCACCCAGCCCAGGCACACTGCTCGGATCGGGCGGGCGCGGGTGTGGGGGCGGCCGCGTGGGCCTGTTCTTGGGGCCGTGCATTGCATTGCACGAACATGATTGGGGCTCGTATATTTTTGTGGCAGTCTCTTCAAGGACTGGACTAAGGTTGACACTGACAGTGCTGCCGTCTTGATGTTATGGGCCCATTGCGTTGCACTGCCGTGCCAATGCTTGCTCGTACCTACCTCGATCTCGTACCCAGGCTTGGGATGAGGATAACTGGATACGCTGACGCATGCCCCTTCAACATAAGTGTTCGATTCCAAAGGTGTTCGAGGAGGCGGGGATCGGCCACGTGTATATATGTGTTAGCTTGCAGCCTTTGAAGATCAGTATGCAATGATCGCCATACAGGTGGAAGACGACACTGATTATCGACATCGGATATCCGGCTCGAAGAACATGTTCAATTGGCTCTCTCGTGTAGGGTGGGTCAGGGGAGACTAGAGAGCACTAGGGTGCCTCCACCGGAGTCTCCGTGCGTTGGAGATTGGATTCAGATCATCCGTTCCCCGGTCTCTCTGAGGCTGGGCTGAAAAAGCTTGACTCAGCCTTGACGGTATTGCGAATCATATCCAATTCTTGTCTCAAATAAACACCGGCTCTGCTTGTTTCCTGCATACATTGGTTTAACATCACATAACAAGATGGCACAGAAGTCAAAGCCCACCCGCAAGAGAGCGTATGCCCCGAGATCCCGCACGGGGTGTCGCACCTGCCGGTAAGCCAGCCAAGCCCAGCAGGTTCAGTCTCACCTGCACCTGCTTCCATAAGCCTACTAAGAACGCCACCGCAGGATCCGCCATATCCGCTGTGACGAATCGCCGGGTGGCCAGTGTCAGAACTGCCTTGCTGCGGGCTGGCAGTGCGACGGATACAGTGGCTTTCATCCTCATGATATACAGACAGGGACACGATCCCATATGGCCTGGCCGATGACCGCCGATGAACAGCGCTCTTTTTACTTCTTCCAGCATACATCCGTTACCAGCCTCACGGCACTCTTCGAATCGCCGCTATGGCAGCGTCACGTCCTGCAGATGAGCCATGCCGACCCGGCCGTCTTCCACGCTGTCGCCATGCTGAGCGCTGCGCATCAGGGGTGTGAGCTCAAGCATAAACGCATAGAGGCCGCTCAACGGCACATGCAGCACATCTACTGTTTCTCACTGCAGCAGTCCAGCCGCGCGATGAGGATGTTGACGAAGCGCTTGTCCTCCCAGGACCCCGAGCTCCGCCACGTCGTTCTCCTCTGCTCACTGCTCTTCGGACTGTCGGATGTCCTCCAAACAAGACACGACAGCGCGTGGACGCATTTCCGGGCTGGTCTGTGCATCCTCAAAGAGATTGAAGACTGCCCCCATCTCATCTCCAAGGTCGAACCATCGCTTGTGGCCGTATACCGCCGCATCAGCCTCCAAACAGCGCTGTACAGTAACAAGAACTCCAACGAAGACGCCCCTCCACTGCCCGTGCTCAAATACAAACAAAACACTCCATCACACGCAAACCCGCCCGCTATACCAACCCCAGAGACCGGGCCATTCCGCAGCCTCGCCCACATGCAATCCGTCCTCCTGAGCCTCCTCGACGCCGGCATCCCCCTGGTCGCAACAGGCCTCAGCCTCTCGGACGCCGACTTCGCCGCCACCTACAGCGCCCTCTGCACCGCGCAGTCCCGGCTCCTCCGCACATTCTCACACTTCATGGCACAATTCAAACTCTTCCGCAAGCTGCACGCGGCCAGCTTACCCCCATCCCAACAAAGCACCCTCGACCTCCTGCATCTCCTCACAATCGGACACATGCTCGCCCTCAACATCGCGCTCACCAAGGACCGCGCGCCCCTCCAGCCATCTTATACCCCGCACGTAACTGCAGTCCTAGAAGCCCACGAGGCCTACATCGCCGAGTACGCAGACCGCCCGACGCGCGTCGCGGACCACGGCGTCAGCGCGAATATGTACCTCCTTGCCACGCGCGCTCCGGATCTAAGCACCGGACTGCGTGCAGTCAATATTCTCAGGGTGTGGCCGCGGTATGTGGGCTTCCATAGCTCGACGTCGGCGGCGCCGTTGGCGCGGGGGATCTTGGTGGCGAGGTTTGGGGCCGAGCGGTTGGGCGAGCTTCATGAGCTGGATTATGGGGATGATATCGGTAGAGTGGCGACTAGGGAGACGAAGAACCGTACGCCCTGTAGCTGATTCGATGCTTGTGGCCAATACTGTGTTTGTATATAGATGTTGATCAATCGATGTATATGGTTATGTTATTCTCCGTCAGACCTAGGATAAGTCTCTGTTTGCGAACGCGGGACAGCTAGTCTAGGTACCTAGACACTTGATTTCGCATAGCGGTATGCCACTGGGTACACTGGGTGGGTGGTCATTGAGCAGGTAGATCAGGTCGGACAGGACATCTTTTGCTCTATATTATAGGATGTTGGTATATAAACATACAGCGGAAGTGGCTGTCACATTGACGCACGACATATCGCAATTATATATATGAATTAATATGTCGTAGAGTAGTACATTCGAAAGTATATCCAAGCCAGGCCCTTGGAAGGAGAAGCATTTCAGTGTTGGACCAAACATCCACCGGCTGTGCGTTAAAAACCGCCCCTCCTAACGTATTATCGGCTGCACATGCTTCTGCAGCATATTCATTACATGACCCGACGACGTATGTATGTACAAGCCTTCAATCTGCTGCAGCTCCTCTCCCAGCGTCGCATAACAGGTTTCTTCAGGTAGATCGACGACCATACCAAACCAGCCCAGACCCAAATCAAAAATAGCGAACCATCCACGCTTTCACCCACTCACCCAACCTAAGTAAGCCCCGGCATCCCCCTCTTAACCCCGGGCTCCCCAAACCCCGGCGCCAGCAACGGGCGCCGC
>RHLP01000909.1:0-16057 GCA_003719405.1 Aspergillus incahuasiensis
GCAGACAACCATAACCCCAGACCCGGTGTACTCATCCCTTCTGTCTGTACGTACGTGGTGACCGCACCCCGCTAACCCAACTCTACCCTACACTGCAGCACCCAAACCACGACCGTCACCACCGAAACCATCACTATCACCACCACCACCACCACAACAGCCACCAACCCAGCTGTCATGTTGCTTGCGCGCACCGCACCCGCAGCCCCCAACCCAAAAGCCCACGCCACAACAACCACACCCCCACCCGCCGTGCCAGCCTACATCCACGGACCGTGCAACCACCCGGGCGCATACGCCTCCGCCTGCGCCTGCATCGGCATCACAGGCACGGTCGCAACCGCGCCGGTGCCCACGACTTTCGTGTCCGTGACCGCCACCGAGACAGTAACAGTCACAGTCACAGAGACAGTCACCGTGCCGCCGCCCTCCTCGGCATGCTCGGACCCACAGAGCTGTAGTGACGGGCCGCTGACGCCTATCAGCTGCATGGCTGGCGGCGGGCAGTCCTGCTACTGTGTGCTCGACCCGGACGGCGATCCGTGGTGCTGGGTTGGCGAGGAGGGCTCCTGCGCCGCGGGCCTGCTGTGCAGCGCGAATGGCGACTGTCCGGCGGGCCAGAGGTGCCTTGCCAGTGCTTGCTGCGTGGAGTTTCACTGTGCGCTTGAGGCGCCGCCGGGTTCTTGTCCGTAGGTGGGTTGGGCGGGTATGTAAATGTTTTGTTACGAGCTCATCTAGCGCTTTGTTTTCGCTTCTTTTTGATTCATCTGCACGGTTGTTGTCGTTGATATCCTGCACGTGTAATTCTATATGATGTGCCTGGGACTTGTATGATCCAGCAGTACGCTTGCTTATCTTGGGCAATCTCCAACATGAACTTACGGGGCCCTGTTATCTAGTGAGCCCTAGTACTACCCTACCCTAGTAATCCATGGGCGCATCAATCGATCAAGAAGAGTATGGAATTTGACTAGGTAGATAGAGTATCTAAGAGCAACAAGGGTTGAAATCACTGAAAGTGGTGGAAACGGGGGGCCCAAGTCTCCTTTTCCATCTCTACTCTGTTCTCTTCTGTTTTCGCGACGCCCTCGGGCTGTGCGGTATTCGCAGCGACGGTGGATCTTGATTGAGGAGGAGGAGGAGGAGGACTGGCAGCGGATGCCGAAGTTGAAGGGGACAAAGGGGCGTCAAAGACCGAGGAATGGCCTAGAAGCAGCTTCGCAAGCAGCAGCGCCATGAGAAGAGGCGACAACGCAACCACGATCAGGAAGAAAACCAAGGCCAGGAGTGGCAGGGCCAGGATGCTGTGGGGGACAATCTGCGCGTAGATCACCTGCATTGTGAAAGGTTTAATGGTGTGAAGGGTGGTATTGGATCAGTGGTCTTATAGGATGGCAGGAGGTATGGAGAGCGGGAATGAGATGAGGCCTGTGTGGAAGCTGATGTAGGGTAGGCGATAGAGAGAGGGAACTGCGGTTTTATATGTCATCTGCGTTTCTTTGCTGGAGTCAAGGGTGTTGTTTCACCTTGTATTAATCAGAACGGTCTTTTGGGACAGGGTTGCAATGGCTGTTTCAGTGTTGCAAAGAACTGCAACGGTTGTAAGGATGGCTCTCTTTTCTCTCTTTGTTCCAGACACCAATACAAAGACATCTGGTGAAGTATCAAGCTTGACGGCCCAGAAACATACGGATGTCCTTTGTAACTGCCATTCATGTATGAAACATGCCAAAGCGGGATCCACGTACTCCTTAGTATAGAACTCCGCCAGTGACTTACCAGTGAGTACCCTTCGTGTCACTAAGTAGTGCTGGCGGACCCCCAGCTACAGCTTGAAAACATCCAATAACTTGGCGACTGAATTAATCAATCGATCCAGGCTGACCATATGGTATGATACTCGTGACGATGCTGCCGCGGATACCGGCTGTTGTACTCCCTTATAAATGAAAGCTTCGCTAGGCTGTGTATGGACGCGGGACATTGACAAACAGGGGTGCTTTTATCATGATGATGTGCTAGGGCACTTGCAGAGCTTGATATCTACCAATAGGCACAAAGGCTGGGGCAGTAGAGTGCCTGGCACCCGCTATCAGCCTCACGGGATGCACCTGGCTAGTATATGAAAGCCTAGTTTCGTACCGCACGAGACGGGAAACAGCAGAACCAGACAAGTCTCTGATACGACTTCACAATGTTGGTGAAACAGCACCCGGTTTGTACTATAGTAAGCCTTGGTGCAACCTTTAGATATTATATAATATGAAAGTCTATATACACCTCTAGATAGCTGTCTATATTTGATATCTATCATTCTCACTACTTGATCAAGAAACCCCTAACTGTATGATTCTATATCTACCTCCTTCGTAGGCCGCCTGCGTTGTGGCCGGTACGGTGGCCTCTATCCCCTACTACCCTTCAACAATCGCAACAGCATCATGGTAGTCTCTCTCGTCTTCAGTGTAGCTCAAATATCAGGGTGAGCCAAAGCGAGTAAACTGCCCATCCCCTAGATCAAACATGACCCCTGACGCGGTGCACGACACATCCCGCAACGACAGTCCCCAACGAGTGGCTCGCTTTCTTCATGGCTCAGTAACTTCGTGCTGGTTGCCAAAGGCATTCACCCCCTCTCATGATCAGGGGCTGCTCGTAGAGCAGCAAGCACTTTCTCAGCCTGATCTCTAACCCCAGCATCGGCGGCCCAGACAAAGGCCGCTTGAATGCAAGCTTTGCCGGAATCGCTGCTCAACTCTGACAATGACGCCTGCGGCCAGTCTAGTGAGTTAATCCACTGGCCGAGAAGCAGTGCAGCGTAGGAAGAAGGTTTGGACTGGACGTGTTTCAGGAACGATCCAAAATCCTTACGTATCTTTTCGCCTTCCTGCCCAATGCCATTGTAGTGCGCAGCTACCTCTGACAAGGCATATGGGAGTAAATCGTATCTGGCCAAGCTCTCGATGGCTCGACCCACCTGCGAGTATTCGGTGTCTGCGTCGATCTGAAGGTTCTCGGCGATAAACGCCAGGCGAATGTGGTTGCAACATGTCCTTGCAACTTCGAGACCTCCAAGCTCAGAGGTTAGGTGATATGGGCCTGCCAGAGTCGCTGAGTGTGTCAGAAACTCTCGGGCAGTAGGGTGTACAAGACGAAGCTCGTCCGCTGGCAAGACCTATCTCCTTGATGAGTGCTCAAGGGCCGTGAAAGAAAGGGGACAAGACTTACCTCAACAAGTGTCCTACAGCATGAAAGGACTCCCCTTTTCAGATGTCTGGGTAAATGCTGGTCGATATGATAGGATGAGAGAGTTCTGGCATCCAATATAAGGGGTGTTGCTAGGACGCCCCCCAGCTCACAGAGGAAGATGGGTCGCTTGGCAAAGATCACCCAGGCAAGAATCCTGCGACCCCGTTGTAGATCTTTCTCGCGCTCTTCCTCGTCCTCGGCTGAGTCTTGGATGCGGCGCGTCAAGGACTCTATAATGCCCTGGTAGAAACCGCCGGGCCCGCTCAG
This sequence comes from Aspergillus incahuasiensis, assembly GCA_003719405.1. NCBI lineage: Eukaryota > Fungi > Ascomycota > Eurotiomycetes > Eurotiales > Aspergillaceae > Aspergillus > Aspergillus incahuasiensis. The sequence continues at coordinate 3,517 of RHLP01000909.1, forward strand.
CCCACTCGGTAGTTTGTCTACGATGTGTGTGAGTGACGCCAAAGTAAACGCCCCCTTCAAGATGTGTCTGTCCAGGCTCTTCAAAACCAGTGACACCCATTGGAAGACGCCTTGGGAGTTCCTGATGATGGAGGCTTGGATCATTGAAAGATCATCCTGTAAGTCGTCTCCTTCCAAAGACTGTATGGAACGGATATCTCTGTCAACTACGCTGCCGATGTCCTGCATATTTTCCTCTTGCAAAACAATATGGCAGCAGTCCGTGAGCCGGGTAACGATGTCGATGTCGGGCCGACTGGAAACGAGGACCTTGAAGGTACAATGAGGTGATATGGATGGGAGATGGCGCAGAAATTTAAGCAGGCCGCCGCGTCGAACGTAGTTGGACTCGTCCATTCCATCCACGATGATATAGACCTTGAGAGGGGACGTTATCCGGCCAAGACACATCAACGCCGAGATCAAATCGTCGTGATTCCAGATGACTTCTGCCCCAGCAGCATCGCCTTGCTTGGCCCTTATCTCTCGATAGAGGACCTGCAGAAGTGGAAAAATCGACTCGTCCTGGCTCCAGATCTGATGCACGATTGAACGTAGCATGAGCTCGTGGCCGGCAACAGGCCCTGCTTCACGCAGCTTGTAGTAAAACTCGGCAATGATTGCCTTCTGGGCAAGCAAAGATTCCGGAATGTCATCCCCTGCGGTGGCAGATGACTCGTCGGAGGTTGTGTTCTGCTCTCGGAGTCGGCGGACGATCTGCTTGACCAGAGTGGTCTTCCCACTCCCTGGCTTGCCCTCAAGCCACAGGGTGTCGGACTGTGGGCTTTCCGTCCATTTGAGGTACTCTTGATGACCCCAAAGCCAACTCCCTTCCGTGACGGCGTCCAGGTCATGTTTTCTTTCTTCAAAGGCCAAGCTCGTTAGGCAATCTAATGACACAGTCAGCGAGCTTTCTTCCAACCACTCAACCATCAATCCACGTTCGATGTTCTTACCTCCTCTCTCCTTGCCTCGCTCTATGATCGCGTAGTGAGCAAGATGTTCTTGGAGGTCTGAAGATGGTCTCGAGGAGCACAGCACCCGGATCGTTACATTAGACGGAACCCGCCCTTCGAACGCCGAAAGGTTGTGAAGAAAGGACGACCGAGTGTGAGGCTCGAGGCGGTCAATGGCATCGAACAGAAAAACATTCTCTCGAGCCGGGGTCGACGTGATAATAGATTCCAATATATTCCACAAGTGTAGAGTGAGGTCCGTTTTGCTTCGAAATGATGGTAAAGGCTTGGGGTTGGTCGGCGTCGGCTGATTCCTGTGTCCATCCTCTATCAACTGCAGGACAAGCGATGCAACCAGCATGTCTTCCGAGTGCAAACGTTTGCAGAACAAAACCGCGGCGCTCCGTGTTCTGGCAGCTCCAAAGTACAATGCGAGATTCTGCCGAATATGAGACACGATCATAGTTTTCCCTGCCTTCTTGGGGCCCCGAAGCCATAGTGCCGCAAGGCCTTTCTTGCCCTTCCATATCTGAAACTCTGGGCTCTTGGTAAAATATTCCATGAGCTCCTCGTCTGCTGGGAGTGCCGAGGGACCTAAATTGCATTTGGAAACCTTGAGAAGATCGTCATGTCGACGCCCCAGCTTGCCATAGTAAGCAATCAATGCATCTTGAACGGATTCTATAGGGTGATAAACATAAGCGTTGACCATCAGACCCGCTGCTCGGCTTGCAGCAATCAGGCGATCATTGCGGTGGGCTTACCTGCGATGCTACCCAGACTGCACGTCCATCTCTTGAGGACACCGCTGACGCGCCGGTATCCCTCATCGGCAGGCCCCGGGAACTTAACCATACGCTATAAGCCGTCAGCAGAGCCAAGGTGGAAAAGGCGGCAGACGGCTCACCATATGGTTGGCATGGATCGACTGGGAAGGCCATCCGCCTATCTTGGCCGAGTCTGGTTTCACTATCAATCCCAGCTGGGCCACTCCGACATCCTCGTAGAAGCAGTACAACTGGATCCCGTTGTCCTTCGTTCTCAACCAGTCCATGAAGGACGCCTCCAGGCTCACCAAGGCCGGTGATTTTCGCCTTAGCAGACCCAAAATATCGGTATTTGCACGTTCCCTGGGGCGTTGATAGCATACCCTATGGCATTGGCAAGCGGAGCGAGATCAGCGCCGCGATGCGGCGTTCCCATGAAGGCAATGCCCATGGTATCCCTTGCAACATGTTGCATGTGGGTGTCGATTGAGTTCTTGGAGAGAGTCATGGCCTGCTTGACCACCAGGCCGCCAAGACTATGTGCCACAAATATCAATCCCTGAGGGATCTAGAAGGAAGACCGAGTGTAAGTTTCTCAAATCAAAGAGTCGTAGGTTAAGGAAGAACTTACCGACTCCGAGGGATCCCTGAGGAGGGTCAAATCGGTGAGCAGGCTAGTGGCATGAGCCTCCAGTGTCTCCCGTCCGACAGACTGAAACAGCTTCATTGCGTCTGCATGATATCCAAAGGCAGAAATGCGGGCGTTCTTGACGGTCCTGGAGAGTAGGTGGACCGGCCAGTAGGTGCCGGTTTCTTCGTCCAAGAACGTCTGATCGGAGTGGCCATTCAGCCCATGCAGAAAGACGATGTCCACAAGGGCGTCCTCCGGGGTATGCAAGACTCTCAAGCCGTAGATCTGGTCTCGGGGGAATAACTCGGCAATTGTCGGTCGCGGGGGCCGAGTCGCATCCTGGCTACGAGCGTTGTTTCCGATCTCGAGGATCAATGACATCTTGGAGTTTTCACTTTCTCTGTAGAGATACGAGGAATAGAGGAGTGAAAGCGTAGGGAAATAGAAAAAGGGGCTACCTTGCGAGGTTTTGAAGGCAGGAGGACGCGGGGGGGTCTGTTTGCGCCTGCGTTTGTTGCGGACAAACTTGTCGTGCTACCCCTCCAAGGAGTTCTACAGAATGAGTCAAAGCAGCATGCAGTGTGGGCTCTCTACAAGACTTTCCAGGCCGTCACCGACATCAGTCTTAGTTTCTTATCAGTACGTGTCGTCGCGTAGTAGGAGTGGGGGGAGCAAACAAGGAATGGTCATTGGTGTTCTAGTCCACGAGGCTATATAAATCCATAGTCACCAAGACGAGCCAAGAAGATAAACGAACGGCGTCAACGAAACGAACGACAGATAGATCTTGAACACAAATCAAAACAAAACAAAAAAGACTTGTCGGGAACCGGTTATAAAGAACACGTAAATTGAAACCTTAAGGAAGGGACGGCCCTATTTTGAACGGTGGCCAGGACGACCGAAAAAGGCCTTGATTCGTGACTTGCTTCGAGCTCTAGGTCTCTGTTCGTTCTCGAGATTAGCAGTCATGGCAGCAGAGTGGAGGAGGGTATCATCACTAAGCGCCGTACTATGAGCAGGAGATGGATCGCCGGCAGCGGTATCGGCAATGGGGGCATTGACGGCAGCATTGCCAGGAGCACCACTAGCATTGTTTGCGTTGGTACTATCAGCATTACCCTTCGCCTTGGCCTTTGTCTTGTTCCTTAACACCTCAACTACCTCGGCGAAGAGGAGATCACGGTCGTCAGATTCGTCGTACTCGTCCGTAAACGCGTAGTCGCCAGCGAGGTCGGTCCTCAATGGTTTCCCAAAGACATAGTCTAATTCCCAATCAGACTTGACAGCTGCATTTCGAGCTATGTCTCCATCCCACGGTTCCGCGGGGAAATACGTGGTGTCGGGTTTGAGGTTCGTCCACAGAGCGTATAGAAGCTCCATCTTGTCAACGTCGCCGATGTAGCATTGCGGTCTAGTAGAGTTATCCATTTTGGAACTCAAAATGAATGGGTGGGCGGGCAGGATAAGAATCGAAGGGGTAGGTGTGTTTGCAAACGGTAGGATTGAGAATAGAACAGAAGGGTTTGAGGCTGATGTCTGCTCAGTGGCAGGCCAGTCGGCCCTTTTTATACTTGGCTCGACCCCCTTGGATAAAGACCGAGGCGTAGACATTGCCCTTTTGATGAAGCTATTTACGGGCGCCTTTCAAGGGGCTGTACTGAAGCTGGAAGGAAGAAAGGACTCTTTTGTGACGAGGATAGAATGGCCACGGGTGCTTTGATGGCAAGAATAGAATGGTCACAGGCACTTTGATGTACGCGGAGAACAAGGCAGAAAGGTATAAAGACATGTTTCGCCATAAAGAACGGCTGCCGCATAGATGGAGCGGAACGCAATATGGATAAAGATACCCGTTTATTTTGGATAGCTCTAAAGTATGAGAGGCTGGCCTGGTGTTTCATTCGCTGCTGGTGGGACAAAGGGCACTACCTGGTGCTTCTGAACAGTTGCTGCTGTATGATCGAGTAGCGCGGAGCTGAACAAAGGTATCGCACGCAAATAGACATGCCAGCCATCACCCATTGTATAGCATGCATTATCATTCGAGGACCACGCGGCGCCCATACAGCGATCGATGCAGTGTTCTTTATAGGAACACCAGTAAGACGGCCTTGATCAGTGGTTCAATGAGGTATCTGAAAGAGAAATCTCGGTGGATGCTATTTAAAAATCCAAGGGATGTTTCACACCCAGCGGAGCGCAAGTGAAAGAACTTCTCACATGCCTAGGGCTTAGGGCACGCGCTGGACCAGCCCTAGTCCACGGCAGTTGGTGGACTGCTACCCTACCCAGATATCTGCTGCTCCTTATTTGAAGGCTATGCTAGCAGGTAAACCGACCCTGAAGACTCCCCTTTTGCTTCCTGTCCTCTACCTTCAGAGATGACCCTATTTGTCGTAATTTGCTTGGGCATCCTCACGAGCCACCAAAGCATATCACCCAAGTGGGAGATCCGCTGGCTGGGAAAAGGCGCAATAGAGTTCACCATACGATGAACGTCACATTCCGAGCCAGTTGCAGAGCATCTCCGGGAATGTTAAAGTGAGGAGCTGGCTCGGTGGTGGCACGACCCGGAGGCCAAGCTGCGACCCCATTGTTGCAGTAAGCAAATGTACATTCTAGTCCAGCTGCATAGTGGGAATTGAGGCAACAATAGCGGACGAGGCCAAAATATGTCCCTACCCAGGCTATCATCCTATAACGAGCGCAGCTCCCTTCGAGAACCCTGATTAGGGCTGGTTTCATGCCAATATAGGTAGCTTCTTGCCGGCGATGTCACCTACACCTCCCTTGCAGCAAGGCCAATGTCATAGACTATAGTAAAAGTAATACTAGCACAACAAGACCGATGGTGTGCGGATCGAAAAATAGACTGACCCCTTGTCGCGCTCTTTATCTCTACTTGCCCATTGTGCTGGCACTTTTGTTGCTACTAACAAAGTCAATGCCCAGAGGCTGTTTATGAACTTAACCCCAGACATAAAGAAGCTATACTACTGTTCAGACCTACTCACTTCTACAGGACCATTATGATCGAGATCATCTGGAACCGCGTAGCGCACCACGGCGCATCCGAGTACGACGCGCCTGATGGATAGTTTACAATAGATTCAACTAATTATGCCAAGATATAATGGTAATAATATCATAAATCATAAGAAAAAGTCTTTAGGATTTGATTATCTAAAGGTCTTCACAGCCATGTAGAAGAGGGCCATCAGCCAGCTGAAGACGAAGGCCGTAGCGGGCGGGGAGGTTGGCGACGCTGTCAACGGCTTGTCTCTGCTTGTCTCAATGTCTTGATCAATTATCTGATCTGAAGATCTGTTTGCTGATCAAGCAGTGATGTTGTTGCGCATTATGGTCGGGGGTAGTGGTAGCGAATTAGGGCATGGCCTCGATCAGCGCTCAGTGTAACCCCGTCCCCATTTCATCTTAGCAAAATAGCATGAACGCTCCAATACCACGCAGGCAATAGATGTCACTGCAATATATCGGTCTAGCTAGACCTTTGTGTTTACAACCTTCAGCAGCAACGTCCCGAGGTATCGCCGGGCGTAAGTGCATTCCACCGTTAGGCAGAGGAAAGGGTATCCATGCATCTTCTATAGACAAAATCTAATAAACCGTGTTGGAACATAGAACAGCTTAATAGAGTCTCAGGTAACCCTCTCATTTATGTGCAAAAGGTCCCATTAGAGAGGGAGTGCTTGGATCATCGCTAGTCCACGCCGCTATCCACGCCGAGAAGGGCAGCTTGGCTGTGATGGACTAGGGCCGAGCTGCCTACAAGCTGCTGAAGCAGTAAGCTGGAGTCTCGGACTCTTTATACACTGAGACAGCACAATACAACACCCGTTGTGCACGTCGTACCTGCCATTCATCCTGAAACACAGCTGTAGAAGCACTCTTTGTCCAGCTCCGTTTCGCAGATGGAGCACGGATAAAGAGGCCAGGGAGTGCAAATTCTCATTGTTCGGCCAACCAGCAGCCTCCTCATTATCGTCATCATAATCGTCCTCGTTCACCACCCTGGCCGTCCCAGAAGAAGTCCAATCCACATCTGCACTCACTTCTCCTCTACATCCAACACCAGAGCAATGTCCTCGATGTCGCTCCAGACCCTCTCCACCAGCATCCTCACCCTGATTGGCGAACACGATCAAGCTCAAGCTCAGACCTCCCCAAATCGCTGCAGTTGGGGGTTGACTGATAACACTGAGACCGCATTTGCACTTATATCGCAAGTTAGGGCTGGCAGCCCTAGCCCGAAGGGTGCTGCCAGCGATGCGATTGGGCGGGCGGGAAACGGACGTGAGGCCAATAGCGACAGCGACAGCGACAGTGACAGTGATAGCCCCAGAGACAGCGGTATCGACGGTTCCTCTGACTCTACATCCACATGCTCGTCTGAACCGGCTATAGCAGTGGCTGCTACAACGACCATCACGCCTGTTACTGCGCGGCTTGTTACAATCGCTGCGCCTCGTCGCCTTGATAGAGCCAATACGCCCTCCACCACAGCTTCCCGGCCCGCTTCTAGACCCCGTGTTATGTTCACTCCCATACCTACATATACATCTGCCCTGAGAGCGGCTTACTACAGCACACACGAGTCCTTGAGCGACGCGGAACAGCAGGTGGAAGATCGGATGCGCAAACGGCGTGGGTGTTTCTTCTGCTTTTGATGCCGGTTGGTGAATGGGTTTGAGTCGGGGACAGTATTGTTCTTCGAAGGTCCCTATTCGGCGGTCTTTACATAGAGACAGATGGTCGTCTAGACTGGGGTAATATATGTTTTAATAATCAATGGGATTCGCTGTGATGAGGGTCTAGATATGACGATAAAAGCTCTGCAGCGAAGCCGAGCGACCCTAGACAGACTGCAGTAGTTTTCGCAGGGCTGTTCAATGCACCTTGGTTTTCTCAGAGTAGGCAGTTCAGTAAGCCTCCAGCTCGTAGCTAGCATAGATAAACGGCCCGGCACCCTTATAATCATTCTGCACAACGGGGACAGAGACGTAATACTGCAAATCAACGTTAGCGCCATATCATTCTACACCGAGCCCAAGAAGGAAGAAGAAGAAGGTACCTCAAACGTCGCATTCCCACTCAAACTCCCCACCTGCACAGTTCCCTCCCAATTCAGCGTGCCATTCGCATTCTGCGAGACAAACTCATCCCGAAGCAGCTTGTACCCGCTCGCAGCCACACTCTTATACTCCTTGGCAGGAATAAACCCCTCTCGGATCCCGCGCAGCAGCGCATACGTGAACATCGCGCTGCCGCTGCTCTCGATGTAGTTGCGCGGGTCGCTCGGGAACGGCGGGTCCTGGATCAGCCACCAGCCGCCGGACGCATCTTGGCTGTTCTTGACGGCCTTGGCGAGGCTCTGGTACCGCGAGAGCGTGCGCTTGTAGCCTGGGTGCGACTTTGGGAAGAACTCGAGCAGCTCGACGAGCGACACAAAGTACCAGCCGACCGCGCGGTCCCAGATGTGCGGCGAGGCGCCGGTGACGGGGTCTGACGTTTGTATCAGTATTGTATGTATGTATGTTCGCTAGAGGGGAGAGAGCTTACCAGCCCAAACGGCGACCTTGCTGGCATCGTAACCGTGGAACAGCAGACCGGTCTCGGTGTCGCGCGTGTGCGCCTCGATCAGGTCGTACTGCCGGATGATGTCGTCCCACGCGGTCGTGTTGTGCGGCTCAAACCAGCTCGTCCACTGCGCGTAGAAGTTTGACGCCATGTACAGCCCGTCCAGCCACATCTGGTTCGGGTACGTCGGGCGCCGGTGCCAGAACCCGCCGTCGGCGTTGCGCGGCGTGAAGTCGAGTTGCTTGCGGAGGCCGGCGGCCGCGGTCTTGTACTTCTCGTCGCCGGTCTCGGTCCATAGCCAGAGGAAGTTCCGGCCGATGCGGATGTCGTCGAGAGACAGCGTCTCGGTGATGGGTTGGACGAGCGTGCCGTCGTCGTTGAGGACTCCGTCAATCTGCGTCTTGATGTAGTCGAAATAGGCCGGGTCGCCGGTCTTGTTGTAGGCGTATTCTACACCCGTGTAGAGGACGGCGTAGGCGTAGTTACGGGAGAAGGTGACGCCCTTGCTGAAGAAAGATTGCGCAAGCCATTCTGTATAGTTGGCGGCGCTGGCCGCGGTGGCCAAGAAGAGCGCAGAACTAGCAACTGATAAGCCTCGCATGCTGGGTGCCTGGCAGCTTGGGAAGCCGGCGCGGCATGCTGGGCTTTTATAATTTGTCGAGAACGAGGGGCCTACCGGAGTGCCTGAGGGACCTGTCGATCCAACAACCCCTGCAGACGGAGAAATTACAGACCTTCTCCGCACCGGAGAAATTTAGTCCTTCACACAGCTTGGCGAACTTGGCATCTTCACGGAGATTGTGTCAAAGTAGTCATGATTCATACCTAATACTATGGTAGTGCGGGGAAATTGCTTATCTCCAAGTGGCGTCCGGAGGTATCAGGTATCACGCCATGTACAAAAACAGAGCGAAACCCGAGCTGAGTGATCTGTTTGTCACCTTTGCGACAGGGATTGACCTCGCTATTGCCGAAGACTGACTTGGGTTCCGTTATGAGAACACAAAGTCAACGTCAGCTTTTCCTCCCACGGGCCAGGATCCCGACTCTCAAGAACCGAGTATCGCTGGGCGAGTCGCGTCGTGACATATCCCGCTTCAGTCAACGCATACTGCTGGCCGACGCAGATACGAGGGCCTCCGTTAAACGGCAGATATTCCCAGCCGGGCCGCAGATCGACCCAACGCTCGGGTCGGAATTCCTCCGCGTCGGGGCCGTAGAAGTCTTCACGCCGGTGCATGGCGTAGACACTATACGCTACCGCTGTGCCTTTGGCTACAAAAACAGGCGAATTTCCGTCACGGCCACCACCAACGGGAAGAATGGTATCCTTGGTGGCGGTACGAGAGTTGACTGGAACAACGGGGTACAGACGAAGGGCTACAGAGATTAGCTTTCATAGGCCACAAGGCAGGCTCGCTTACTCTCATTGAGACAGTACTTGAGGTACTTCATGTTGCGCAGCTGCTCGTATGTGGGAGCTCGACCTTCGAGTGTCGCGACCTCTTCCTGCAACTTGTCCCATGTCTCCGGGTGTTTCGCCAGCAAAAAGAACATGTTACTCAATAGCGAAGCCGTCGTATCGCGACCGGCCAAGAGGATGTTCAACAGTTCATCTCGAATGCGTCTACGATCGCCTGTCTGCTGAGCCAGTCCGTAGAGGAACATATACCTGCGTTCTACGGCCTCGTCGACGGCCTTCTCGTTATCAGCATTCTCTCGAATTCGGATAGCCTTGTCGACAAACTGATCCATAGTTTCGTGGCAAATGCGATGCGACTCTTTGGCTTTCGGATCGTGGTTCAAAAACATGAGGGGCCCGTATCGGCCATTCTTGGAAATATTGTCGAGGGAGTAGTTAAAGGCTTCAGCAAAGTCGGGCTCGTCATCGATAACCCCGGAGCGGCGCTTCTTTAAACTGTGGACGTTATGGCCGCACAGGAATTCGGTCGCAGAGTCGATGGTGTACCCGAAAAACAGCTCCTGCAGGTCAACGGTCCTGCCATCGGCGGGTATGAGAGCAAAGAGATCGTCCATCATTTCTTCGAAGATCTCCAGATGCGCGACCTGTTCTTTGACAAAGTTTGGTCGAATCATGTGCCGGGAGCGAGCCCAGTCCTCGCCGTCGGTAGTGAAAATGCCGTGGCCCAACAGAGGGCCGAAGATCTGGATCCGATCGCCCATGCTATAATCATTGAACTTGAGCGACAGAATCGTCTTGATATTCTGCGGATCGCGGGTCATGAGCATGGGCGTGGTAATGCGCTGGGCTCGGTGGGTGTTGCCATATTTCAGATAGCGCTTGACGTTGTTCTCCAGCAACTTGCGCTCCTTGGCCGCCTTTCCCAAGCTATATAGCCTGTCGAGCGCGAAGAACGGATCAATCGTTTCGATTTTCCCCACGACAGGCTCACAACCGTTCTCTTTCGCAAACCGATATTGTCGCCATCGCCGGTGAAGATAAGAGAGAACGTAGAACACGAGAGAAAGCCCGGCCACGTAGGACAGAGGCTGCCGATAGCTCTCCGCTAAATCGAGGAGCGCCATGATAGTTGTGCTAGACGGGCTGGTTCATCATGGTGGTGGTGCGGCTGGACGTTTAACGACTTTAGAAGCACGACCGGGGTGTGACGTGCCCTCAACGGCTGAACCTTCCATCCGACGGGACAATGAAGCCACAATCGAGGATCCGGGCGATGACTTATGGGGCTCGCCAATTGGACGGCCCGTCTGGAACAAAGACATTCCGTTACTACAGGCCCAATCGACACTGAGCTAGGCGGGGAATTTTAGAATGATCCTTCCATCGCAGCCGAGGCTCCCGCATGCCAGGATCGCGGGCGCTGGTTTGTTTCGAGGCTCGGATATGCTCGGACATTGCAGAAGCCATCATCCCGTGAGCAAGCCACCACCATAACAGCGCAGCTGTTTCGAGGAGCTGGTGCTGAAAGTGTGGGTGTGATTGGGGATGACATCAGAAGTGGACTTCACGTGTCTGTCTGGAAGTTCGAGCCGACTTTGGCTGCCGGATGGTTTTTCATCCGGTCCCGTTCCTTATTCAGTGAGTGCTACGGAGCATCAGCTTACCTCCATGGATCCGTCCATAGTGACGAAACAAACACAGGTCCGTACTCTAGAATACTACCTCATAGCACATACTCTACTGGTTGTACCAACACCATAATCCCAAAGAAGAAAGCTGAGAAACACGACGCTCACCAAGAGCGAGCTTGTGGTCGGATATATATATTTCTCGGCCCCCTTAACAAATGACCAATTGCTGTCTCCCAGGTAACACTCGCTATACCCCAACTAGCCATCTACTCCAAACCATGGCCTTGCTTGTAGTCTCTACCCATGCTCACTGCACTATATAGCTAAGGTGATAGTGCCTATGTTAGTTGGTCTAATACAGGTGTGGCGCCCTGTATGACTAGTGGTTAACACCAGCCGCAGTCAATCAGTCCGAGTCTATACTTCATGCTCAAGCTACTGATAAAAGACTATAAGAACGGAGTATGTGGTGCGAAGCGCATTAAGAGCTACAAACTGATTTACATGTCACTTTCGACAAAAGGAAATCCATGTGCTGGCAGCTGTGATGCCTCTCAAAAAGGCTGACCATACTTACGGAGGATAAGGCAAAGGCAGGTACTCCCCAGGGCTACTCATGAGACACGCGCATTCCCAGACTGTTTCCAAGCAAGACCGCATATTCTAGCTCCCTTCATTAACCAGATCCGTATCTTATGTATGCTGCCAGTAATCAGGCACTCCGTAGGGGCAGATAGCCCGGATGGCGTGGGAGTAAAGCTCGTAGAAACACCTCCGCTGCCGTCCACGGTGGGAATATCATTTCCTTCGGGAAAATACATCCAGTTGGGCCCGATTGGCTCGGACTCAATACGACCCTGGAGGACGCCAGGGCCGCATCGTATGAATCCTTCGGCCACGCGATGGGGACGGGTCGTTGGGGATCGACAGTGCTCCCATTCCCAGAGGCTCGTATCTCCGGAGATTCGAGGTAGGCAAGGGAATATATATCTTGTTAGCTGGGTTAGAGTAGTGTACTCAGTTTGGCAGACAAGAATCTCAGACCGTTATCCTATCCTGTGATAAGATAATATCTATTGTACTATAGATCGTCTGCATGAGCCCTAACAAATTTAGGATTGATTAGATAGTAGAATTCAGAGTAGCTACTGTACCTGTATAGTATCTGGTTACCTAAGTCTTTGGGTATGATCGCCTAAGTCATACAGCTCTAGTCCAAGAAGTCGCCTTGGTTCCTCAGCGACTGCGCAATCGAGGCCACAGATGGGGCTGGATGGGGGCGTTGGGTTGGTCAAGTCATACCTTTCCTAATTAGGAAATAGATCATCTGACTGCTTAAGCAACCTAACTTTATTAATTTTAATTATAGTATTAAACTTATCTTTCTTTATATTTTTTACTAGAAAATAACTAGTTATTAGAAGCTACTTAAATTATTAATTAGGATAACTAGCTCTATATAACTAGTTAGCCCTAACTAGTTTTATAATATA
>RHLP01000091.1:0-86409 GCA_003719405.1 Aspergillus incahuasiensis
CTAGAGGGGTTACCTATATTATTTAAAGTATATATATAGTTAAGAAGAACTATATACTATATATTATTAAGAATTTTTTTAGGTATTTATTATATTAAATATAAGTATATACTATAACCTTCTTAATAAATATAGTCTTCTTTAACTTTATACTTTTTAGCAAGTTTCTTTATTAAAATATAGTTTTTTATATTTTTTTTTTATTATATTTATTTACTGCCTAAATATAATACTTTTCCTATTCTTAGTATGTTGCTGCTGTTATTTTTAGTAGTGTTGTAGATATTTAAAATATATAGGTTGGTCAAAAATGTTACAATTATATTAAAATGTGAATTATATTGAGGTGTGGCTGACCCATGGTCGCTTGCGGCCGTGGGTCTGTGGTAACGTGACGGGTATTGAAGTAGCTCGCTCCCAGGGCCCATTTTTAAGCCCCAATCACACTGGCGAAGCTCCGTCATAGTTTTGATATCTAGGATCACGGATCACGGATTACGGATCAACTATCACCGTCTACAATAATCTGCCGGCCACGACGTAGTATGAGTATAACGGCCGCTGTATCAAGATCACACAGCCGCGGCCTGCATTAGTGCATAATGATATAATCATGTCCGCCTGTGCCTCCATGATGGAACTGTCATGGGGAAAATCAAGGCCGATCCCTGTGGAGCGCCGCCCTTGAAACGTGGTGAATTCCGGATTCTCACACTCCTGAAACCCCACGCCTCATTTCTCTGTCCTTGATGTGACCGCACCCTTAATTTCATCTCGGCCATCTCTCTATACTTGATATATACTTGATGGCACAGGACCAACCTCAACACCGAACGCTGTTGCATTCCTCTATCCAAAAGATCAAACCTTCACAGTCCGTAGCAATGCGATCTGACTGCCCATTCCATGATACACGCAAAAACATATAAGAAAATCCAAATCTATAGCACTGTATGTATATAACGAAAGAGACCTCCGAGCCTGTGATGCCATTGAAAGCACATCCACAAGAGCAATAATAGAACAAAACGGAACTCGCTTTTCCGTCAGGAAACAGAGGGGGAAAAAAGAGCAAGAAAAAACAAAAAAAGAAAAACAGAAATGACTTGCTATGGCAGTTATTCAGATTCAAGTCGTCGAACAATAGAAAAAGTCATCATGTAGCCTCCGGACTTCTGATCTCCACCGATCGTGCCTCGACCTCTTTATGGACCAAGCATTCTTGGCTTTCTTTGACCCTAGGGATTGTCTCCGCGGTTGCGCTAGAAGTTGAAGCCGGTGTCTCTTCATTCGGGGCATCCGATGTTGACGCTTCTAGTGACGCGGGCGTTGTTGTGTCCTCAACATGCTCGGCCGCTTCATCTGGCTTGTCTTCGTCGCCAATGACGGCGGCTAAGCTGCGAAAGTTGAACAACGGTTCAGCAGATGAGCTGGTCCTTTCGTGTGGCTGAGATGAAGAGCCAAGCTCCTCAGACATGGATTCAACCAAAGATGAAAATGATGACGAAGCGCTGGAGACTTGGCGAAGGTGCGATGGCTTGGTGGGCTCCCTCGGCACTGGACTGAGAGAGGACGATGAATGAGGCTGCTGAGGCTCGGCTAAGACAACATCGCTAGAGCTAGCAGGCTCGGTCAGGTCGACGTTACTTTGAGGTGGCGTGACCCGCTCCACTGCCTTGCCCTTACCGGGTACCTCGTCAAGGATAGAAGAAGAGCTGTCGCCGGCAGGTGAGTCCAGGGCCGAGCTACTCGCGTTGCTGCTATATAGGCCGGCTTTACGAGCCAACTTCTCTGCTTTTTTGGCCTCTTTTTCTCGTTTTTTGGACTCTTTTCTCACCCCCTTCTCTTCTCTTTTGCGCCTCTCCTCCTCGCTCGCCAAACTCAGCCGAATAGCTTCCATCATCATCATCTCCTCCAAGTCATCCATGCGAGACCTTCTTAAACTATTTCGTGGTGGGGCAATTTCTTCGGAATCCATTTCCTGCCGTTGTTCAGCTGGTGCGCGTCTATCTGTCAAGAATGCAAGAGCTTGTAGCGCCGGTGAGCCGCTCCTACCAGGAGTGTGGGATTCCCCATTATTGCGTCGCATCATACTCCTTCGGAAACCCCGGGAATCGCTTCCAGAGCTATTGGAATTCATCAGATAAGCCGCTGTATGTAGAGCGGTCGCCGCTGCAGATCGTCGGGCCGCATGTGCACGAGCATTTGCCAATTTTTGCGCCCAATCAGGTCGCACTTTGTCTGTAGTTATCACGGTCGGATCGGTGGTAGATAAAGACGTTGCTCGCCGTCGACCAGTGGCAGGAGCAGTCGCCGATGCTAGCGAGGACGTCGATGACACTGGTGTTGCTAGATTTGGACGACCGCTGGAATCAGAAGCATAAGCCAACCCTCTACGGAAGGAAGGAGGCTGGTAGGCCACACCGAATTCAGGTTGAACGCAAAATGGGCACGCTGCTGGTTCAGAGACAAGTTGAATCTCTTGGACGTCCTGCCTCTCTGACTCGCCTGCCGGGGTCGGGGCGTTCGAGTCCGAATCGGCATGCTCTGGGGGATGAGGGTCCGGACGTTTGATCTGAACAAAACACTCGGAGCAGATTGGCTGATCACAACATCTAGTACGATTTAGATAAGGCGGATAGTAGAGAAAGCAAATGGGACATTCCGTGGCATCCTTGTAGAGGTATGCTTCAATAGGCTGACCATTGACGAAAGGATCACGAGGCAGTTGTATCTCTCGAGGTGTGGATTCTGTCTGAGAGTTGTGTCTGGAAGTCGTTAGGGAAGCCAGTGTTTTCGCACGAGACCGAAATAAAGGTGAACTTGAGGTGCCGGATGCTATGGGCGACGTGGGAGAAGGTAATGAGTGAGCTGGAGATACATCGGAACCATTGGATGCAGATGGGGATGTTATTGGGACCGTCAAGTGTTGGATATCTGATGTTTCAGAGGCCTTGCTGTAATCCAATTCCGGGGGTACCTCATCAGCTGGGGGTATTGGTAAACCACGTGCAGCCGCCATAAGTTGGTGTTCGGTCCACGAATCTGAAAAGTCATTGAGACCTCGCCAGAATGGCGCGAGTCGTCGCTCGATCTAATCATGACAAGTCAGTATCGTGGGAATCGGAAATAGCGCATTTCAAATTACCATTAACTGGCGGACTATAGCCTTGTTGAAATCTTCCGCCCCTGTATACACTCCCTGGGTAACCAAGTAACCTCCATCGACATGTTCCTCTTTCATGCTCCTTTCGCGCTCCTTGAGTCGAGCGGCACGCTCCTTCTCCAGACGACGAGCTTCTCGCTCCTGTTTGGTTTCTCGCCGATGTTCAAGTATCGTCGCAACATCACGATCTGAGTTTCCGCCTATCCCAAGAATAGACAAGTCTGGCCTGCTGCTTCGATGCGATCTAGAACCGCCCTCTAAATGATGTCGGTCGCCGTACGGGGATCTCGAATGACTGCTGCTAGAGCCCCACTGGTGGCTCCGACGCTGTGAGTGAGACGGCCGGGCCTCTTTCGTCTGTGAATTGCCCATGTTCGTGGTTGATAGTGATGAGGCAGAGAGCGCCAGAAGGGCGGGAGGGGATGAGTGAGAATGGGGCGGGCAGGCTGCGGAGGCCCAGATAAAAGAGCGTGAGCGGCAACCACGATAACGGACGATTCGATAAAGGGGTCAAGCAGGGAGGTTGACTAGAACCCAACCCCAGCCGTAGAGCAGAAAGATAACGACCTCAGTTGGAGTAGAAGGGGTGTGGAGGGACCGCTGTCGAAGAATTCATGTGGCCATAAGAGGGACTGGAAGCGGGAAGTGGGAAAAGCGATGAGATCAGAGAGTCCGGGTTTTGAGTCTTCGACTCCAGGTTAACCACGGAAGATGGAGAGTGGTCTAGTGTCGCGAGG
Organism: Aspergillus incahuasiensis; assembly: GCA_003719405.1. Lineage (NCBI taxonomy): Eukaryota > Fungi > Ascomycota > Eurotiomycetes > Eurotiales > Aspergillaceae > Aspergillus > Aspergillus incahuasiensis. Next base: position 3,904 of record RHLP01000091.1, read on the forward strand.
AGAGGGGAACAAGAGGAACTTGAATCATACACTGAAGCAGGTCTAAGTATAAGCCCAAAGCGCAGGTAGGGCTGACAGGATGCAAATCTCAGAGATCAAACACGATGGGGTGAGTTTCTGGCAGGCGGCAGCCGACGCAGAGGAGACGAAATGGGGGCCGGAGAAAGATCTCACTTTTGAGGTCCAATAATAGGTTGTAAGGAGTGGGGTACAGGATATGTAAGGGTATTTAATGATTACATAATGGCAAGGCCCATCCTATACCGGGGAAATACTCCGAAATACAACGCGATTGCGAAGCAGATACTTCGTCGTATCACTTCGTAGAGCTTACTGGGATGGCTCTTTCCAAGTTAGTAGGCCTGTTGCTTTGATGCAGTAATTACGGGGTAGTACCGACTTGACAAATGATAGAGTGCGTTGACGACTCTCTCATATGGTCTGGAACGTAGCTGATGTACTCCGGAGTAGAGCTTGGCGCGACATGTCACTTATGTGGCTGATCGCCTGCGCCACCGCTTTTAGGGTAGGTATTCTGCCGAGAAAAAAATAAATATTTTTGGGATGTCAAGTATCAACTCTACGGCGCTGCAAATGCGCATCAAATAGAACAATCATCTGTGCAGGCCCCCTGTTTCTTCTCATGCACTTACATCTGTTCGACGTTGTGTTGCCCTCCAAAATCGATTCATACGCTTCATTATAGGAACAAATAAACTCGGTGACAGGTCATTGCGACAATTTCACTCTTGCCCGGGAAACAAAACAAATGACTTCACCATTCCCGGCTACTACTCGCCTACACATTACACCTCTGAATCCGGAGCTTTTACCTCTGGTTCTGCCTGCCTCGATCAGTTCCCTCGCCTCAGACATCTCGTTTCATGACGTCCCAACATTTCCTGAGAACAATTACGGTTACGTGACACTGCCAGCTATGGAGGCTGACAAAATCAAGAAAAAGCTTAATGGGTCCATCCTGAAAGGCCGCAAGTTCAAAGTTGAGTCTGCCCGGCCGAAGAAATCACAGGCGGACGAGGGGAATGACCAGAAAGTTGCATCAAGCACCACGCCATCCCCGGCTAAGGAGTTGAAGAAACGAAAGGCGGACGAGAATGTACTTGATGGATATGAGCTGCCGTCAGATCGCAAGGTGAAGCGAGGCTGGACGGAGTCATCGGGCGACAAAACCGAACGCCGCAAGAAGGAGAAGAGATCCAAAGACAAAGAAGAGAAGAAGGCGAAAGTGCAACTCAAGTCAAAGTACACTGAAAAACCAGAATGTCTCTTCCGGGTCAAGGTCCCACCGAACAAGTCGGCAGACGATAAGTCGAAGAAACAATCGAAGAAGAAGAGCAAGGCCTCGTCGGAGTCTGTTGTGCACGAATTCTCCCAGACATCGACCCAACCCTCGTTCTTGCGCGCAGATGATAGCCGAAAGGCTGTCACTACGACCTATGAAGAGGGTAAAGGCTGGGTTGACGAGTCTGGAAATCTAAAGGAACCCGCCAGCGAGCGGGCCAGAAAGGCTCAGTTCAGACCTGGACAAATTGCGGGCCATAGAGAGGAATCGCACAAGTCAGCTGTCAAGGCCGAGTTCACCCAAAGCAAATCCTACCGCAGCACCACGCAGCCCAAAGAAGCAGAATCAACAGAATCGGAAGATTGGACCTCCTCTAGTGGTTCTTCATCAGAATCAGATGCCATGGATTCGGAAAGCGATGAGGATAATGCCTCGTCAAGCTCGTCCGAACAGTGTGGAGCGTCCGACCTCAATCCCACTCGAAAAGAGCAGCAGCAACGCGAAGCATCTGATTCGCCTTACGAGGAAGAATCAGAGCCAAATACGGAACCGGAGACTGGTCCTAAAGAACAACTGCCCGATGGGAACCCACAGCTGGCGTCAACAGGAATCCACCCGTTAGAAGCCCTCTTTAAAAAACCAGCTGACCAGCAAAACCCTATCACGGCGCCCTCGGCTCAGTTTAGCTTCTTCGGGCGGGGAGGCTCAGATTCAGAAGACGAAGAAGAGGCACCGTCCAACATAGCGCCTCTTACCCCATTCACCAAGAGGGATCTGCAGGACCGTGGGCTACGGAGTGCGGCTCCCACGCCTGACACGTCTCATATTACGAAGACCATAAATTGGAACGCTCCCGATCACTCCAATAACGCCGGTGGAGAAAACTATTCCGTTGCAGATAGTCCGGTGCCTAAGCCAGGTACGGGTCCGCAGGAGGAGTCGGATTTTGCCAAGTGGTTTTGGGAAAATCGTGGAGATAATAACCGTGCTTGGAAAAAGAGAAGGCGAGATGCGGCCAAAGAACAGCGGCAGAGAGAGAACCGCCGGAAAGGAATGAAGGGGAAATCATAGCTTCGCTTGCTTAGTACAACAAAGGAACGTCCAGATATAAGATATACTCAGTGTCACATACTATCAATTCTGTCAATTGGCGTTTGTCTGCCAACGACCCAACGATTATTATCCGGATCCACGTATTTTATAGGTGTGGGCTACAGTAAGGCACGGATACATAGACCCGTTATCCATCACGTGATTAGAGGATAGTAAGACCGATCTGCAAGGCGAAATCGGAAGCTTCCCAGGGTTGGAGCCTGGGACTGCGGCAGCATCCAGCATTATTGCAAGCTTGGTGTTTGCTCAAGTAAGAGAACGATAGCGACCGCCTCACTAGTTGACAACTTACCTACTACAACATGGCGTACCACACCTTTACATGGCGATTGATACTTTTAATTGTCGCCTTAGTGTCTATCGCGTCCTCCGCGCTAGCCTCATGTGAGCCTCACAAACGGCGCAACTCATCTATGATCGAGACACAAGAAACATCAACTGACATCCTATACTTACTCCAGCGCCGGCATCCTTCTGCAAATGCACATGTTTTTGGAACAGCACGATCATTCCGCTTGACCCTGACAAGGGAGACTCTCCGTCTTTACATGGCACGCTCAACCTCTTCAGCCGCGATGAATTTGGAACCCAAGACGAGAAGAGGGCCGGCAACTACCGCTCGCTGAGCTGTAATGACTGCAACCGAAAGTTCTGTTTAGGCTATGACTTGCCCACGTGCAAGGGTGCAAAGGAGGAGGATGTCTTCACAACTTGTTTCCGTATGTTGCGCCCGGTGCTGTCAACGACGATACTGAGGCTAACATGACCTTGGGGGTCTATAGAACGGGACTCCAGGAAGGATGAGGCAATTGTGTTCATTTTCATCATTGCCACCGGTAGCCTTTTACTGTGGGCAGTTTTCCGGCCATGGGTGCAGAAATGGATCGAGGTATGAGAAAATTTGTCCCAAGACAAGATGACTGAAACTGACATGTGCCTAGGCTGCACGAGAGCGACGGTCGTATATCCCTGTTTCTGACAGCCCTCGACTGTGACGTTCAATCCCTGATTCATCCAAATGCTCTATATGTATTTAGTCGCAGGCGATAATTATATATGGACCTTGGTCAAATTATTTTTGAGTATCTTATATATGGTACGCTGCCAGTTTTCTTGCTGTGACCCTGTCGGTCAAATCCTCTCAGACCGGGGATCCTGGCAGTACAGATGATCCCATGAAAAGGACAACTGTTGATCCTAAAAGGTCCTATCATCCGTGGTCTGGTAGGGACTAGGAGCAGTACTACTGGTTCAAGTTACGTACCGACCATACCCGCCCAGGTAGGACAGCTTTTGGGCTTGGTTCTTTGTCCTACAAAAGCTATACCGCTGTCAGGTCCTTGTGCAGGGCTTACCCATAGCTTCTTATCGACGCGAACTGCGCTAAGCGACCATAGGCCAGATGCAGTATGAAGTTTCGGGTCTGTCATCGCGAGCTTGGTAGCCAGTTGCTGCCCGCATGCGATATACCTTGACTTCTGCCAAGACTGGGGCATACCAGCCAGTGGCAAGCCCTTACGGGTACCGCTCCCGACAGTTCCATCATTCCATGGGTGATCCTGGCGGAAAATACAAGGATTGCTATCGCAAACTATTCAAACAGACTCAGAAACTGCAGTTGGTTCGCTTCTAAGGTTAAGGTGGCTACGAAATCCTTCTCCGCTTTTCTACCCCCGCCGTCATAAAAAGGATCTTCCCGTCGTCGGTCACCTTCGTCATCTTCAGACAAAACATTCGCCTCTCTCTTCAGCCTACCGCATTGCATCGACTTTTTCAGCCACTGTTGCCTGTCGCATCTTTTGCTCAAATCAAGTACCTCCTGAATACAATAAGTCTAAGGAGTTCAATACACGGCATCTCTGTTTCGCACCTGAGGTTCAGAAAAGCCCACCAGGAAAAAGGGAAATATAAGCTAGCAAGACCCAATTAATATCAAAACAAGAGGCGGATTGTGGCATTGGCAGTGGAGGGCTTGTTGTAAGAGACTTGACGATTCCACCGAAGATGTCATTAACCCGCCAGAGAAGCATTCCGGACGATGACTTGAAGTTTCCAACTACACAACTTTTCTTCCTAGGTACTTCTTCTTTTAATGTTGGAATGATCAGTAACTAATGCGATTGCTCTTGGACAGCAATATGTCGAGTCGCCGAGCCCATAGCGGTCACGTCGCCGCTAATCTTCGCGTTTGCGATGGTCAAAGATTTCCACATGGGTGAAGGCAGTGACGCGTCATTCTATGCTGGTATTCTGGTCGCAACTTTTTCTCTGGTCGAGGCCTTTACTGGGATGTTTTGGGGCGCTCTTTCTGATCGCATCGGCAGAAAGCCGGTCATCATATCCGGTTTGGCTGGGACCATCATTTCTCTTTTCATTGTAGGCTTCGCCCGGAGTTATTGGGTGGCTCTCTTTGGCCGTGGGCTTGGTGGCCTCCTCAATGGCAACATAGGAGTCATCCAGACCATGGTGGGCGAGATAGTCAAGCGACCTGAGCATGAGCGTATGTGACCCATGGCGCTAGCGGTTTGAGCGTCGCTAACAAAATTTGACAGCTCGCGCTTACGCTGTGATGCCGTTTGTCTGGTCTATCGGAACTATCATCGGTCCTGGTATGTTCACAGTCATCCAAGCTAAAGGCACAAGCTAATATCCACATTTCATAGCTGTTGGCGGTCTACTTGCGAAGCCTGCGGATAATTTCCCGTCTATCTTTTCGCGTGGTGGTATCTTTGGCCGATTCCCATACCTCCTACCCAACGTTGTCTGCTCTATCCTACTTCTCGGAAGCATAGTTTTTGCATGGTTCTTTCTGCAAGAGACACATCCTGATATGCAGCCGTCAGATGGTGCAGAGCATCCCTCGGCAGAGCATCCTCTTCTCGCAACCGCTGGAGCAACAGCCAACCCAGGAGTCGATCTGCGAGCTGAGTCGTACGGCACGTTCAACCAAGTTCATGTGCATGACGATGAATATTGGAGGGTACAAGAAAATGGGTCCAAGCCTGAGCCGGATTCGACTGCAACGTCGGCTTTTACTCGACCGGTCGTTTTGCTTATCATTGCTCTGGCCATCTTCACTTATCATTCTATGACCTACGATCATCTATTACCCATTTTTCTTCAAGACCAGCGCGGCAAGCCGACTCTTGATGGCTCCACACTCAGCTTCCCGGGCGGAGTCGGCCTCTCCACTGGGACTGTCGGTTTGATTGTTTCGTCAGACGGCATCATCGCGCTTGTTATACAGAGCCTCATCTTCCCCGCTTTGGCCCAGTGGCTTGGCGTTTGGAAACTCTTCATCATCGTCACTATCCTTCACCCGATTGCCTACTTTATGGTCCCTTTCCTTGTTTTTCTGCCTCATGGGCAGCTATTGCTTGGGATCTATACGTGTCTGATTACCCGGAACATCCTTTCGATCATAGATTTTCCGGTCCTTCTGATATTGATAAAGCAAGCGAGTCCTTCGGACTCGTGCTTGGGCAAAATCAATGGCCTCGCTGCATCTGCCGGTGCCGCCGCGCGCACCGCTGCGCCTCCTATTGCTGGGTATCTGTATAGCGTGGGGGCAGAGATAAGGTTTACTGCACTCGCATGGTGGGGAAGTGCGTTTGTGGCAGTTATTGGAACTTTGCAGCTTCTGCTCATGACTCAGAAAAGGCACTCTTCGATTACGATTGAATCGGCCGCCCGCTGCCATTTTGCGCCTGAACAACAACAACACCATGGCCGCAAGGAGTCTGTCCACATCATTGTGACAGACTCTGATGAGACTGCTAGCCGTGCCTAAATCGCTCTTTACTTTTTATGCCTGGAATTTGATACACCTGTAAACGATATAACCATAGTACGATCAATAGACTTTTTTTTTGTTTTGATACTTGTCGTTGTAAACAAGAAAGATCACAAGAGCGGTGAAGAGAAACTGTTGTAGTGCCACGAATCATCGCGCTTTATGTGGGTCCGCTTTATGTTTGTTTTCAGACGACATCCCCAGCAACAAGACAAACAATCTCGCTCTCAACACTGCAGTCTGCTATCTACACTGGGCAGCTGATAGCTGTGCTGCCGAACGAGTGCTGTACAGAGATTATCACTCGTTTCGATACCAACATTCTCTCAATCAACTTTCATCCTCGATCCGATCATGTCCAATCCTCTATCTCCTTTGGCGGATTCCCGGCAGAATTCGCGAGCTCCCTCTTCGAACTTCGAGGATGCTAGGGAAAAGATTAGAACGACTGATAGCCCATTGATTGCCAGTCTCGACTTGGAGAATCCGCTCTTTAGTCCAAATCTACTACCAAGTCCTGGGTCTCATCCAACCTTTGGTTACGACGGTGCCGGTCATGAGACACAGGAAGTCACCAATGAAGACGCATTATCTTTCCACGATCTTCAAAGCTCGCCGTTTCGTCCAGAGGGAAGGGATGATACGGTTGACATGCAGATGCTTCTGAAGTATCAAAAATCGTTGAAAAACACCACAACTCCGATGAAGCGGTCTTATGATCAGGCACCGGATGCTCATGACATTGAAGGTGAAGAAAACGATAGGCACAAGAGATCAGTGACTCGAAAGGGCACTCCGGACATTGACATATATGTTGATGATGATTCAAGATTGAGTCACGACCAGTTAGGTCAAACCAGTGTAGTGGAAGACAATCAACACGAGGGCATGAGTACTGTTCTCCACGAGGAAGATACCTCTTCCGGAAATGTTGACAACTCGAACGGTGCTACGATTGACGACAACGACGACACCCACGACCCGATGGATGACACCTGTTTCAGCACATTTTCTGCAGCCCCTAATGTGGATATGACGGCCTTCGCAAATCTCCGAGGTGGCTCTCCATTCAAAAGCCCGCGTCCTCTACCGGATTTCCCGGCTGAAGCTGATAGTAAGCCAGCGACTCCAGCGCAAAAATCCACAAGAAAGAATATCCTCCTCGACATGAGCTCTCCCATCGGCTCGCCCACTCCAAGAAAGAGAGAAGCAAGTGAAACACCCAACTTGCTGGATTTTAACGACAGTATCGACCTTTTTCCTCGCCGTCAGAGGTATATTATGCAGCAACAGGAAAGATACTCGCCATCTCGCCGGTCACCTTTGAGGAACCCAAGATCGCCGACAAAGACCACTCTTTTGGATTTCGATATCCCTGCGGCTCCTACGCCCCGATCGATTCCGACTGTGACCCCGCGGGAACTAGAGTCCTTGAAATCAAGCTTCCTTTCGGAGATATCCTCCCTGAAGGCTACGCTTAGTGGAAAGGAAGCTGAAATCTCAAGCCTCAAAAAGGCTGTTTCAGATGCAGAACGGCGAGTTGGAGAAGCTTTGGAAGAGGTCCGCAATGAGGCTGCTCGTAAAGAGACCTTGGAAATCGAGCAGGCAGAGTGGCAGCGAAGAGGCCGGGAGATGGAAGATGTGCTGCGAACTGTCAAGGCAGATATACTTGAGGGAGAGCAAGAGCGTGAGCGCTTGCAGAAGAAGAATGAGGAGACCGAGAAAAAAAGGGAGCAGTCTGAAGGCCGCATAGTCGAACTCGAGTCACAACTTACTGCAGCCCGCAAATCCGCTGTTATTCAAACAGTTGAATCCGCGACCTCGCCGGCCAAGTCAGCAGAAGAAACTGCAAAAGAGATTCAGGATGCAGTCGAAAAGGTTGCTCGCGACCTCCACTCATTGTATAAAGAAAAGCACGAGACCAAGGTTGCAGCTCTCAAAAAGAGCTATGAGGCCCGCTGGGAAAAGCGCTTGCGAGAAGTCGAAAAGAAGCTCAAGGCTGCCAATGACGAATGCGAGCTAGTCAAGACTAAGCGTGATGCAGCGTTGCAAGAGCCCGCTCGCCCTGATGCTAGCATAATCGCCTGCGAGAACGAAGAGCATGAAGCTGAAAAACACGTTCTTCAGGCACAAATTACTGGCCTACAGCAGGAAATTATAACTCTCAAGGGAGATGGCGAGCAGCTGCGTGCTGACCTTAAGACAGAACGAGTAGAGAAAGGCGAGCTGGTTGCTCTTGTGGAGGAGTGGTTATCAATGCAGAACCAACAACCTGGCCCATCGCCACAGCAAGTGGGCAACGACCAGATGGCGCCGGAGCTAGCCCCCGAAGAGCAGTTCCCTCCAGCCGAACGAGAAGTCACTCGCAGCAGCTCCAGTGGGCTCCGCGGGCCGAGCTCTAGCTCCAGCTCCAGCTCTACCTCTAGCCACGGCGAAAGGAGGATACCCAGATTCGGTGCGCCTGCGGGTCGCCATGTGCGAGGAAGCAGTGCCGGCAAGTCCGGAATTGCTGTCTTCACGCCCGGTCGAAGCGGCATCATGGGGTCAATCGAGCGGATGGGTCGTGGCGGTGCTGCTTGAGTCAGAGTACTGTGATGATGCTTGATTCTTCTTTTTATTTCAGTACCTTCATGATGTTATGCCCCCTTTGCTTTTTTTTTTTTTTCTCAGCTGTCAGTGTATATCGGATCGGGTCTGGTACATAGGACGGACGGGTTTGGTTGCAAGTCGAGATATCCCCCGAACGCTTTGCTTTTGTTTGTTGTTTTCGTTTGGAATATTGCTATTAGTTTTCAAATTAACTGGATAATAGACTCAGCAATGACCCCCATCGCAGCGCAAAGTGTGTGGTGTATAAGAATTAGCTATTGCCATTTGGGGTCTTCTGGCTTAAGCGGTAAATTCTAACAGAAAAAACACTCTATCGACATAGTCGACAACTGGACCATAGAAACCGATGGGCGATAGAGCTACGCCTTGTACTTCAGCAGATTCTAGGTTGCCTCTGTGGTTAATTCGAAAAGACATCTCAACAAGGTTGCACCAAATATATTATCGCCATAGAGTAATGGTGGTGATTCCCTACCAACTACTATACGAGGTATCAAGGTAGGACCTAAAACATACGACGTGATCAATACTCAATACCACCCACCCACAGCTAACTGTCTGTAGGTATTGCTGGCTCTGCTACTTCCACTTGTGTGGGGCTGACATGACAGGTTGGCTAGTAGCTACCCTGATTACTCCGGAGTACGGAGTAGGGTGGTTGACAATCCCCCGCAGCTGAACCTACCCCGCGTTTCTCGTAACTCTCGAAGTCGAGAGTCGAGACCCAGGCAAGTACCCCTCCGGAGCACGGTCTCCGGGCAACAACTACCCCGCGTTAAATTGAGTCGCCGACGGTATGCGGCGAGGTTACAGCGGCATAAGGGAAGTACTTACGTCTACCGAGTATCGAGTTGCAAGAATCTCTGAGGTCAGTCTGTGCATGGTAACAACAAAGGCGAATGCTGGACCAGAGCACGAGACCTTCTTCCGCATGCCTTTGGCTGACTCGTGGTTCCTCTCGCCCGATAGCGAGATTGGGTAGGCAGGTCAGGTAAGGGACAGGAAACTGATTCGATATGGGGGGTGGCGCTGGACGAGCGAGTCAGCGACTTCATGGGGTATACAGTTACACCTTTCGGCCTGCATGATAAGATGATACGAGGGTTAGCTACGTAATTACTCTAAGCGCTAGGATGGGCTATGATCTCGATATTATATGCGCGATTTCAGATAGTCAAATTCCTTGATATGAGTATCTACTCCGGAGTACATAGATAGTTACTACATGTGCTTGGGCCTGCGGGCCGTGCTAGTGAAGCGCTGTCTGCAGGCGCAGACAACGTGCGAAGGGGATCGGGCCGTCAACTGGAGAATAAGGGCTCGGGAGGATGTCCGATGGGGCTGGACTCGATGCCGATGTCCTCGCTCGCGGTCACCGCTGCGAAGCATCCGCCCATCAGGCATCATGAAACGGATTCCGTGGACAGCATCAGCCGCAAAAACCCGGGTTGCGCCAATTGAGTGATTTTAGCCTCCGTAGTGCAGACCATCGATTGTGATCAGTCTGGGGAGCTGAAACTGGAGTCTGGAAGAAAGAAAGTGTAGCCAAAGACAAGGCTTCACTTCAGGCGCCTGTCTGTCTCCATTTTCTCCGGATTTCCAAGTCTTCCAAGTCCAACTCCATGGGGGGAGGCGGGGCATGGCATCTGGAACAAAGTTGAAGCCAAGACGCCATATGGAGAATATCGGGCATGAGGGATCTTTACGGGGGTTTCACGGGGATTTCACGGGGAACTTGGGGAAGCCATGAAAATTCGATGTGCAATCTCCTGCGAGGCCCGCATTATCGCCTCCACCACAGCGCTGTTAATTGGCGCGAGGGCTTGCCGCGACTTGCCGGAGTTCAAGTTGTTGCTAAACCTTGACTTGAGCTCGTGATGTGCTGAATTTTCTAGCAGGATTCATGGTGATTATTAGTGTATCGCAGGTTGCATGGACTACTGGAATAGTCTGGGGAGATTATTCATCTTGATTACGGAGTACAAGGCGGCGAAATGCATGTGATGGGACGCGTGGATGTCCGTCTCTTCTTCATTATTATTACTACGGAGTACCCCGTACTGAGTCCTGGCAAAATGGCTCAAGAGTCGAGGCTTTGACTGTGGATCACCGTCCGTACCTGTGTCAAGGTATGAATGATATCAGACGTAACAAAATGATACTCAAAGAACCATTGATGACTCCATATAGCCGAGTCCAAATTCCTAAAGCTCCTTGACCCTGGCTGCGGAGATCGGACTAGATTCCTCCGAATATCGGCGGCGGTATTCCTCCTCGCGTGGCTTGGTTACTACTAGTACTGCCGAGGCCGGGGCACGAGACAGCATTCCATATCCGACGGTACAGTGGCGATTAAAGTCAGGCACGCTGTTTCTGTTCCTTTCTGAGGTTGGACGATGATGAATGAATGGCCAATTATTGAATCCACGGTCATTCTATAGCACTTATCTGCCGAGCATTGTCTGCGCAGCCGCGGAACCCTGGTGCGATATTTTTCTGGTCGTCTGAGCTCCATCTGAAACCTTGGAGACCATCTCCAGAGTCTACGGAGTAGTCCAGCTGGTGGTGGGTCACTGGCTTCGGGAAGGGATTCTCAGACTACGGACTCAGTATCGGCTCTAGTCTTGATCAGGCAGCTGGCGGGGTGCCGCTGGCCCTCTGTCCAATAGTACTCTAATATACGTCTACATAGAGTAGCGTCTTAAAAATTTATGAGTGACAAGCTTTGGAGTACATCGATAGATGAGAACTATTTGACTCACTGATCCAGGATCCAAAAACCAACACGCAAATTGTAGGAGGCAGGGTTCCGAGTTTGGGTCCTTGTTACTAGTCAAAGGACGGCTTGCCGGTCTCAGCGTCGGCCCTAGTCAACAATATCCCTAGCCAAGGGTTATCTATTGCCTTGCAAATGCGTCCATTCATTCCGTACGAGGCCTTGCAGGCTTGCACAGACCTTGCTCGATTCGTTTGGTATCCCTTGTACGGAGTATTTCTGCCGCACAATCGCAATGATAATCCAGATGCAGCAGTAGTTTGCCCGACGAACAACTTACTGCTGGGCATGATTCCGAACCGCGCACCGCTTCTGCATACCTCGGCTCATGGCTACTAGGACGGTAGGATCTGCGTTATGTTCAAGAACCATCGGCATGACTACTAGGAGCCTTACAACCAGCATCTGATGCTCAAGATATCTCGACTCCTCGAGGCACGTCTGTGGCCAGTCTAGACAATTCGAATGAGTAATTGAAAGCTCCAGAGTCGAGGCCGAAGCGTTCAAGCCTGCATTTGTTGACCAATGATAATAGCCAGAAACACGGAATTTTTTCCGAACAGCCCTGGGCGGGTTGTGGAGCTTCTGCCACTGCAGTATGAGAAAGTTGCCTAGAAGTTCAGGCCAGTGCAGTCTCACCATTGCTTTACGGCGCTAATAATCAATGGCCATGACCAATAATGACAAGGATGCGATTCGCTCACTCCCCGACTCAACTCGGCTTGTGGTATGCGTCGTGCTAGAGAGGTAACGTGACCGGGCCGAACGCGGCGCGGATATGGGGATTTTGGGGAGTCGAACCTTGAAAGTGGTGGGGGAGCAGCAGAGTGGGACTGAACGGCTTCTTGATTTTTATTTATCTCGCTCAAGTGGGCAAGGTCTGTCTGTGGGGAGCCCTGGAGAGCGGTAATTGGTGTAAAAGGCCAGAGGCATGGGGCTGGCGTGGTAAGCAGCAACAGCGAGTGGCCGTTGTGAAAGCCATAGCCCCCGCCGAACTTGGTCCGCCCTTGGACCTTAGTCTGGTGAGGTAATTTATACTGCGATGCCGGCGCTAGGCGCAAACAGTCAAATTGAAGCTCTGGTTCAAGCGGTTCAGCGGTTCTGGTCTTGGTCTGGGGGAGCAGCAAATCCTCAATGGCAACAAAGTGGATCTGGGGGACTCATCATCCCCCGACGCCAGCGCCTCCTGGTCGAGTAGAAAGCATTTACTTAAAACCTTCTCTCCCCCATGTCCCCAGTCTTGTCTCGATTTCCGATCTTTGGGCGACGGATGACACTGGCAGCGTGACTATACTACTCACAAAAAAAGTTGATAATCTTACAAAAGCACTTATACCAAGCAAGGAACATCTCCCCTCCACTTCTTGATTTTATGAATACTGCCAGGTTACCTCCAGTTCACTGCTCTCTCATTCTTCTACATTCTCATTTATCGTCTTTAACTCTGGCTGTGAACACCTTCAATTGGTCTCAAAATCTCAACGCATGACACGCGGCTGTTTCGATTGACTACTTCTTTTTTGCGCAATATGACTGATTCACCTGCTTCTTCAAATCCGGCTCTTGAAACGGACCTCAAAAACAAACGCAAGGCATCCACAGCAGGACTCTCGGCTACCTCTCGTCCGGTAAAACGACGAGCTTCCAAAGCTTGCTGCTGCTGTCGCGCACGTAAGGTGCGGTGTGATGTGGTTGAAAATGGTTCACCCTGCACAAATTGCCGACTGGACCAAGTAGAATGTGTGGTTACAGAAAGCAAGCGGAGAAAGTGCGTTGGATGCTGCCCCATTTCAAAAAGTTCTATACTAATCTCTTGCCCCCACAGGAAGTCTCGAGTTGACACTGAGATATCGAATCCTCAGCTTTCGCAGTCGCCAGCCGAGATTCTCGACGATGGCGCACTTTTTGGGGGATTTGGGGAAACCCATGCGATCTCCCTCGTGGCGCCGACGTCTCCGTCTCAAGGCTCTATAGACATGGAGCAAGGACAGCATATGCCTCATCTGCTATGTTCGTACAATGAGTTTGCACAACATTGCACAAGTGCGCTGACAAGGATTATTGCTTAGATCAGAGTCAAGTCAACCGAGTTGACTCAGGGGACTGCTTTCGAAAACGCATGGCCCCAAATCCATTAGTGCCGTCGACTATGCCCTTGTCACATGTCACAACAGAGATTCAGCAGCTGCTCGACCCGTCCTTTGGCAGTCCCCGATCCACTGGAATTGCTCTACCTGACTATATCCGAGGCTTACCCGCTCGACTACAAAAGGAAGACGTTGATTATCTCGCCATGAAAGGAGCTCTGACAGTGCCGGACGTTACGTTGCGCAATGAGCTGCTCAAAGCGTATATACATTACGTGCACACGTACATGCCGCTGCTGGACCTGGAAGATTTCTTGCAGACAATTGTTCAAAACGACGGCATCCGTCGCATGAGTCTCTTGCTCTTTCAGGCTGTCATGTTTGCCGGGACGGCGTTCATCGATCTCAAGCACCTTCAAGCTGCTGGCTATCCTTCGCGGAAATCAGCTAGGAAAGCGTTCTTCCAGCGTGCCAGGCTACTTTATGATTTTGATTACGAAGTTGACCGTATCTCGCTTGTCCAGTCCTTGCTGTTAATGACCTATTGGTATGAGACTCCCGATGATCAGAAGGACACATGGCATTGGATGGGCGTCAGTCTGTCTTTAGCTCACACCATTGGCCTGCACCGCGATCCCGCGAATTCGCGCATGGATGCCAGGCGTCAGAGAATGTGGAAGCGCATCTGGTGGAGCACTTATACTCGAGATCGTTTGATCGCGCTGGGAATGAGACGTCCCATGCGCGTCAAGGATGACGACTGTGATGTTCCTATGTTGACTCTGGATGATTTTGAGTTCCACCCATTTTCACCCGCGATTGTGAGCATGGTGGGGAACTCAGAGGTCCTCCAAAGCGTGGCTCATCAACGGGAGTTGGCATCCATGTTTATCGAAAAGGCAAAGCTTTGCCTTTGCGTCAGCCATGTTCTTTCTGCTCAGTACTCTGTCCTGAGTCACAAGTTCGGTGGCACTATGGAGACTACCATGATGCTGGTGCCAAAGAAATCAGCGGCGGAGACTTTTGAAGTCCGACGTTGTGACCAGGATTTGGAGGATTGGTTAGCCCATCTTCCATCGGAGATTCAGTACGCGCCTGCGGCGCCCGCCAAGCTAAGCGAAGCCGAAGAAGTTTTGCATTCTCATCGAGCTTTACTTAAGATGGTGTACTTGACGACATCAAGTGCTCTGCATCGGCCTCAGGTTCTCCCCGCTGTCCCGTTTCCCTCTATGGACACAGAGTTACAAGACATGTCGCGCAACAAGGTTCGGTTCGCTGCGATTGAAATCACGAATATCGCCCAAGATCTGCACAGCCTAGATCTCACCCGCTACTTCCCTACAACTGGTGTCACGGTGCTCCTGCCCGCCGTCATCATCCATCTTCTTGATATCAAATCGAGTGACCAGAATGTCCGAATGACGAGTTTGCAACGCTTCTACCAGTGTATGCGCATTCTCCAACGTCTAAGAGAAATCTATGCATCAGCCGACTTTGCAACTTCCTTCTTGGAAGCTGCTATCAGAAAAGCTGGCATCCAGCTTACGGTACCACCTCAGGAGTTACAGAAACGGTCTTATAACTCAGGAGCGTCTCGTACCACCGCTTTAACACCTCCTCCGGATTCTCTTGCGCAGAAGATTCCTGAATTGACTTATCCCAAATCTGGCTCGGCTGCAGGATTGACTCTAAACCTAGTGGACGAAGCCCAACAGGCTTTTGCAGCCTCAACTCCGCCGCCTTCTGACGGTAGCGAAAATGGTAGCACCAACAACATCAACCCCAACTACCACCGCGACGCGTTCAGAATTCCAAACATTGACGACACTGAATTGAGCTTGAGCCAACTCATGGATTTGGCAAATGATGCCGAAGTGACGCAAAACGACTTTGATGCCCTGATCAATTTCGACGACGCTGGCGCAGATTTCTTCTCTTCGGAAAACGGCATTGACGATATGACAAATGATACAAACAACAAAAGCATTCCATTTACGTTTTCGGATATGGTTGGATTCAATACCGGAAACAAGGGTGACAGCTCCAAAGGGGAGTTTGACGTTGCGGCGACCTCGACCTCTAGGGGCGATGCAGCGCAAACGGAAGCGCCCAAACTCGACATGGACCTTGGACTCAGTCTGAATGTTTGAGTGTTCATTATTCTTAATTTCTTACTTCATCTCTGGCAAGTCTGGCGTTGGCCCGGTTTCTATTATGGCACGTATTATATCTCTTCTGAGCACTTGGAAAGCATAATGATGGAGTTTTGGTATGGGGGTATGATTCGTGGCCCAGGTGTCTTTTACTTCCTGTCTCCAGCCGAGTTTGCTGGGACACTGTTTTACCACCATCTCCGTATAGAGTTTCAAAACAAAAGCTAGGACATGAACTGACGACATTCTCCACGAAATCTCACACACTGTCTTGGTTGTAGCTGTCTTGGTTGTAGCTGCTACTTTTGTTACCTGTGTTGCCGGGTCGGCCAAGCAACCCAAGCCTTGGGTCTTGGCCTCGATGGCGGTCTTGGACTCTCTGCTCCAATTTAAATCCTAACCATCTCCATTATTCTTAGTGACCTCTATCGCCTTATGTTTATGTTATCAGAGTTAGCCATCGTACCTCCGGAGCAAATCTGCATGAATCCCCACCTTGTTTGTTGAGACTAAACTATACAGGAAGGTCGGCGTCTCAAACTGCTGCCACCGCCGATCTGTCCCCCCTCACTTGTGTACCGTCAAGGCGCAAACATGATGCGATCTGCAAGGTCAACCCAGCAAGGTCAGCTTAGGCCCGCAAGCTTACTGGCTGAGGCTGGCTTGGCTTGATCAGATCCCTGAGCTTTCATTGTCACCATCCTGATTGAGGCGGTCCGTATGCTACCTTGTTATCGTTGGAGATCAGACCAGTCTCGGCGACAGCGGGGAGATTGAATGGAGTTAGAAGGGGGACCGCACGTAGGTGCAGGCCTATTGACTGATCAATAATCGTTCAATTGATTTGCGTGCTTTGTGCCTCTACTATAAAATGGCTTGTTGATCGCCTCCGTTCTCCTGGTCCTTTGTTACCCCTTAGGAACCAGTTTGAGTCACAAGGACAGTTGCAATGCCTCGTCTTAGCGTGATCTCCCTGCTGTCTCTGGCTACTGCTTCTTTGAGTGTTGCTGAAGAGCATCCTCGTTTCTCCTTCAACAAGCGACAGCTGCCAGCGGACCCGACTGGTGTCAAGAAGTTCGAGACCCCCAATGGCGTGACTATCCGGTACAAAGAGCCTGGTAAAGAGGGTGTTTGCGAGACAACCCCTGGCGTCAACTCTTACTCTGGATACGTTGATCTATCGCCCGAGTCGCATACCTTTTTTTACTTCTTTGAATCTCGCCATGACCCGGCAAACGCTCCCATCACTCTGTGGCTGAACGGTGGTCCAGGAAGCGACTCTCTCATCGGTCTTTTTGAGGGTTAGTATCGGACCGTAACCCTCAGGCATTTTTTGTACTTATTAAACTCATGTAGAGTTGGGTCCATGCGCTGTGAGCGAGAATCTTACGACCTACATCAACCCGTACTCGTGGAACGAGGTTTCCAACCTTCTGTTTATCTCACAGCCATTGGGAGTCGGTATGGAGTGCTGTGCCCCGGTCAGTTTCGGCAGCTTCTCACTCAGGCTTTAGGGTTCTCGTACGCGGACACCGAAGAAGGATCCCTCAATCCACTCACCGGTGTGGTCGAGGATAGTTCTTTCGCTGGCGTCCAGGGTCGCTACCCTACCATTAACGCTACCCTGCTCGGTAAATTTGCAGCATGAATTGAAGGTCGGTCCTAGCGCTAATGCAAGCCCAGATACCACCGACCTCGCTGCACATGCAGCCTGGGAGGTCGTGCAGGGTTTCCTTGGAGGCCTCCCTCAGCTAGACAGCACTGTCAAGGCCAAGGACTTCAGCTTGTGGACTGAGAGTTACGGAGGCCATTACGGCCCAGCATTCTTCAACCACTTCTACGAACAGAACGAAAAAATTCGCAACGGAACCGTTGAGGGTATCGAGCTGAACTTCAACTCTCTGGGTATTATCAACGGCATCATCGATGAGGCAATTCAGGTGCACACACACATACTGTCCATGCTATCCAAAAAAAATATCTCTAATCAAAACTAGGCACCTCACTACCCTGAGTTTGCGGTGAATAACACCTACGGCATCAAGGCTGTGAGTACTCCCTTCCTGTAAAAGCACGGCCTCTCATCTTGAAACAGGTCAACGAAACCGTCTACAACTACATGAAGTTCGCCAATGCGATGAGCAATGGGTGCCAGGACCAGGTTGCCCTCTGCAAATCCACAAATCGTTCCTCTTTTGCCGACTATGCTCTCTGTTCAGAGGCAACCAACATGTGCAGAGACAACGTCGGTACGTGCAATTCATCTCAGCCTCCAAAGAGCCAATCCGCCAATAACATAAAACCACAGAGGGGCCCTACTACTACCCCCCCAATCGCGGTGTTTACGACATCCGCCACCCGTACGACGTAAGTTCTCAACCAGTGTGTCAGCTTCCATCATACTAATCAGGCACAAAAAAGGACCCCACTCCCGAGGACTATTTTGAACCTTTTCTCCAGCAAGACTGGGTTATGGAGGCTCTCGGTGTAAACATTAACTACAGCTCCTCGAGTAGCGAAGTTTACTACGCTTTCCAACGAACCGGCGACTTCGTCTGGCCCAACTTCATTGAGGACCTCGAGGAAATCCTTACGTATCCTGTCCGCGTTTCCCTCATCTACGGCGATGCAGACTACATATGCAACTGGTTTGGCGGTCAAGCTGTCTCTCTCGCCATCAAGTACCCGCACTCGAAGCAGTTCCAAGCTGTCGGATACACTTCTCTCTTGGTGGACGGCACTGAGTACGGCGAGACCCGCGAGTACGGCAACTTTTCCTTCTCGCGTGTCTATGAGGCTGGTCACGAAGTCCCATACTACCAGCCTGAGGCTTCGTTGCAGCTCTTCAACCGGACTCTCTTTGGCTGGGATATTGCCGAAGGCAATATCAAGATTGGGCCGGGCTTTTCTACTAACGGGACTGCGTGGTCCACGCACACGGAGTCCTTTGTGCCCTTGTCGACACCTACGCCTGGCTCGGGTCTTTTCTGATCTGACTTAGATGACGATAGAACATATGCTAAAAATCATGTAGATATACTCACTCATGAAATGGTACATATGTTATGATATGCTCATGTGGATATATATAAAGAGAATGTACGTTTTTCGTATTTACAGCTTCGCGAAAACAGTCGCAACGGTATTACCCATATCAACGAGGGTACTCTTAGTCCGCACCCAAGCCTCTATACCTCTGCGACCATTCTCAACACCAAGGCCACTCTTCTTCCAACCGCCAACCGCCATCTCAGCAGGGCTCTCGCCCCAGGTGTTGACCCATGTGATACCGGCCTCGAGCTGGTCAATGATGCGGTGTGCCAAATTGAGGTCCTTGGTGAAGACGCCGGCAGCGAGACCGAGTTCTGTCGTGTTCGCCCGCTTGATTGCCTCATCGACTGTATCGTAAGTTAAGATTGACATGACAGGCCCAAAGATCTCCTCCTTGACGATGCGCATGTCATCCGTGCAATCGGTAAAGACCGTTGGGCGGACCCAGAAGCCCGCTTCCAATTCCTGGGAGAGAGAAGGCTTGCCTGGACCACCGTAAATGAGGGTAGCCTTGTCCTGTTCGATACCGTGGCGGATATAAGCTGTGACTTTCTCCTGGTGAACGGCTGAGCTGAGGGGGCCAAAATTGGTGTTCTCATCAAACAATGGACCAGGCCGAATGTACTGCATTTTCTCAAGCAAACAGGCCTCAAAGTCCTTCTTCATAGACTTGGAAATGAAAACTCGCGTGCCGTTTGTGCAGACCTGACCTGTGCTGTAGAAGTTGGCCATCATGGCTCCGTCAACGGCATTCTCAATGTCTGCATCTGGAAGAATGAGAAGCGGCGACTTTCCACCGAGCTCCATGGTAACATATTTCATATTTCCAGCTGCAGACCCGGCGACCTTCATGCCAGTGGCCACTTGGCCGGTAAAGGAGACCTTGGCGACGACGGGGTGCGAAGAAAGATAAGAGCCGACATCGCCCGCACCGTAGACGACGTTGAACACCCCGTCAGGGAGACCAGCTTCCTTGTATATTTCGGCGAGGGTTTGAGCATGGAGAGAGGTAAATTCACTAGGTTTGTAGATCATGGTGTTTCCGGCAGCGAGACAGGGAGCGGATTTCCAGAGCGCACTACTACAAGTTAGCCGTCTTTCAATGCCGCGTATCATATCACAAACATCTGGATAGGGTAGTTCCACGCGCCAATGCCCACGCAGACTCCCAGCGGCGCCTTCTTCGAATACACCCAAGCCTCTTCTCGAAGCTGGGTGGTCTCTCCATTCAGACCACCGCCACCCACGAGGTTTGCATAGTACTCCAGCACATCAGCTCCAGTGACAACGTCGACAGTGCTCGTTTCTGAGTAGGCTTTTCCGGAATCTAACGTCTCGACGCGCGCAATCTCATCGTTGCGGTCGCGGAGCAGCGACGCCGCCTTTTGAAGAATACGGGCGCGAGCAATCGGTGGGGTTCGCGACCATGAGGAGAATGCGCGGTCTGCGCCTGCTATGGCAGCGTCGATATCTGATTGTGAGGCGACAGGAAGTTCAGCCAACAAAGTGCCGTCGGCGGGGTTAATTGACTGGAAGGTTCGACCAGACGAGGCGGCCTGCGGCTTGCCGTTGTAGAAGAGCTGGCGTGGGGGTAGTGAGGGTGCCATGTCTTTGACCGACAAAAGAAAAGGTAAGAAATGATAAGAAGAACTTAAGAAGAAGTATGGGAAAAGAAGCTAAGGGACGAAGAGACTCAAGAAAGGCAAAAGGCTCGTCATTATTTCCAAGATCTGACAGTTCCACCCAGCCCACCTCATCACACCGCCAACAACTGCCGATGTTCTCCCCTTGGAGATCACCAGCAGAAAGCCACTGCCGAACTGCAGCTGATCTTGTCTTTTGTACACAAAATGTCGCAATTGAGCCCTAGCGTTTGCCAGCCATGGTCCAAACTCACATCTGAGATAACAATATCTCAATCGCCGTCGCCAGGCACGATGGCATGATGTCTGGGATTTTGGGGCTTCTGCTGGGTCTGTTAAGTAATATTTTTACTTCTTCTGGCATGGCAGCAGGTTGCTGGACGTCTCAAATTTGGTCCCGAAAGGCAACTCCATCCAGAGATGAGACTCAAAGGCCTCGACTAGCCGCAAATGGAGATAAAGTCAGGATAGCCGCTGTTTAGCGTGCGTTTTGCTGCAGCCTTAGTGAGGATCGTGGGCCTCGTTAGCGCGGCACCTCGTGTGGATTGACCGCATTCAGCCGGATGACGTCGGCTCGGTGGTGGAAGATAAGGCTGTCGCTGCTGAGTTTCAAAGGTATGAAGAGACTTGTGAACCAGACGGGGAAGGGAAACGATAAGCAACCGGGCTGCATGTAAACAAGCACGAGTTGTGGTAGTTGGGAGTATCTAAGGCGGAGCGTGACTGTATCCACCGGCAAGAATCTCCGACTAGGCGGCTTAGCATTCAGGACCAGGTGGAGAAGAAAAATTCATGGTTTCAAAGAATTTATTATATATTGTTATCACCATTGTCCTCCTTTCCCCTTCTCACACCTCTTTCTTCGGCTGAGCGTCTCTCTTTTACCCTTATCAGCGACCGTCATCCACCATGGCCACCACTACCGAGTTCCCCGCAAGCGAGGTCAACAGCTACGACTATGTGATCGTCGGAGGTGGTACCGCAGGCTGTGTTATTGCCAGCCGACTGGCCCAGTACCTGCCCAACAAGCGCATCCTGATGATTGAGGCCGGCCCCAGCGACTATATGGATGACCGGGTCCTCAATCTAAGGGAGTGGCTCAACCTGTTGGGAGGAGAGTTGGACTACGACTACCCCACTGTCGAGCAACCGATGGGTATGTATGCCATCTAGCAAAAAGCCTGAGACCGAAGCTGACTCTAAGCAGGTAACAGCCATATCCGTCACTCTCGCGCAAAGGTTCTGGGGGGCTGCTCTAGCCACAACACCCTGATCTCGTTCCGTCCTTTCGAGTATGACTGCAAGCGTTGGGAGAAGCATGGCTGCACAGGTTGGTCCTTCGAGACCTTCACCCGTGTGCTCGATGGCCTGCGCAACACTGTTCAGCCTGTCCACGACCGACACCGCAACCAGCTGTGCAAGGACTGGATCCAGTCATGCTCGACTGCCATGGACATCCCTGTAATCCACGATTTCAACAAGGAGATACGCTCCAAGGGTGAGTTGACACAAGGTGTTGGCTTCTTCTCGGTCGCGTACAACCCCGACGATGGCCGCCGCAGCAGTGCAAGTGTCGCTTACATCCACCCTATCCTCCGCGGCGACGAGAAGCGCCCCAACCTTACAATCCTCACCAACGCCTGGGTGTCTCGCGTCAACGTTGACGGCGACACCGTTACTGGAGTTGACATCACCCTTCAGTCAGGTGCCAAGCACACTCTCCGCCCTAAGAAGGAGACCATCCTCTGCGCAGGTGCCGTGGATACTCCTCGCCTAATGCTTCACTCCGGCTTGGGTCCCAAGCAGCAGCTGGCCTCTCTTGGAATCCCCGTTGTGAAGGATATTCCTGGTGTTGGCGAGAACTTGCTCGACCACCCCGAGAGTATCATCATCTGGGAGCTCAACCGGCCTGTGCCCCCCAACCAGACCACCATGGACTCCGACGCAGGTATCTTCCTTCGCCGGGAGGTACCCAACGCTGCTGGCTCCGACGGCCGCGCCGCCGACGTTATGATGCACTGTTACCAGATCCCCTTTTGCCTCAACACTGAGCGTCTCGGCTACGACACCCCTGTCGATGCTTTCTGCATGACTCCCAACATTCCCCGCCCGCGCTCTCGTGGCCGTCTTTACCTGACGTCTTCGGATCCCACTACCAAGCCGGCCTTGGACTTCCGCTACTTTACTGACCCCGAGGGCTACGACGCCGCCACCATCGTCGCGGGTCTCAAGGCCGCTCGTGAGATCGCAAAGGAAGCTCCTTTCAAGGACTGGATCAAACGCGAGGTTGCCCCCGGCCCCAAGGTCCAGACTGATGAGGAGCTCTCCGAGTACGGCCGCCGGGTCGCTCACACCGTCTACCACCCCGCTGGAACGACCAAGATGGGTAATGTGACCCGCGACTCCATGGCTGTCGTTGACCCCAAGTTGAAGGTCCGCGGCCTGAAGAACGTCCGTATTGCCGATGCCGGTGTCTTCCCCGAGATGCCCACTATCAACCCCATGTTGACTGTTTTGGCTATCGGTGAGCGCGCCGCTGAGCTGATTGCCGAAGAGGCTGGTTGGAAGCGCGAGCAGCCCAGGCTGTAGTTTAATCCATTGTCACAACCCTTTTAACCACTATTCTTGCGCCACTTGAACCGCCTTGAAGTTGGAATTAGGGCAAGAGAGGCGGGGAGGACCTTTCTCTGGAAGGAACGGAAGCCAACACACTCTGCTATGCATATGGCATTTATGATTGACGATTTTGCTTCGTATAGGATACAGCCCTGTAAGGATATCAATAGACGAAAAGACGAATATATTGGACAGTAATAAACACGTATAGTCTATCAAGTGCAGCATTAGATACGTTCTATTCTTAGCAAACCACCGCCGATTTGAATAACCAATCCCCAAACAGTACCAGCAACTAGGCCGACTTAAGCCTGACCAGCGTCTTTCTCAAAGTCATAGATCTTTGACCCTAGCTTCCAGACCTGGTTTATCATCAGTGTTCGCCCTGAGTAAGAGTCATGCTCATCACTAAGAACAAGGAGATCTGCATCAGCGCCGCTATCCAAGGATCCCTTGACGCCCTGGAGTCCAAGAAGCCGCGCGGGCGTGGCCGAGGCCGCATTCAAAGCCTGGGCCGTCGACGCACCGGACCAACGCCGGAAATTGTTGACACACTCTATAAGCGTGGCAGAGCTGCCAGCAATCTTATCGGAGCCTTCGAGAGTTAAGCGGGCACCGTTTTTGACTATGCGCTCCCCGTTTTTCCAGTCGTAGATGCCGTCAGGGAGGCCGCATAGTTTCATGGCGTCCGTGACAAGGACGAGACCGTCTGGGTGCGCGTTGTAGGCGATGCGAATTGAGGTCGGATGCAGATGGATGCCGTCGGCGATGATGCCGTAAAAGGGGCGGCGGCAATGCTCGCTTTGCTGGCCGAGAACACCGAAAATACCGGGGTTGCGGTGGTAAAAGGGCCGCATGGCGTTGAAGAGGTGAGTGACCATGGCCGCGCCTTGGTCGATAGCTGCGAGGGCCTGCTCGTACGTTGCGTCTGAGTGGCCAATTGAGTAGATGATGTCGTTGGAGACAATGTGTGGGATGTTCGACATCATGGAGCCAACTTCGGGGGCGGCCGTCATGAGCCTGACTGTTTTGGTGCTGCCATAGAGGTTCTCATGACCATAGCACTGAACCAGATCCTCTTGTGTGGTTGCTGCCCGGAGAACCTCTGTCTTGTGGATGCCATTGCGGCCGGGGCTAAGGAACGGTCCCTCAACGTGTGCCCCAAGCGACTCGGCGCCATCTTCTGGGTGATGATTACTCCCAGTTGCTCCAAGAGATGGAAGGACCTTGTGATAGACTTCTGGAGTGGAACTGATAATGGTAGGGAGATAGGAAGTCACGCCAGTCCTAGCGAGACCTTTGTTCACTACCCGCAGGCCATCATCATATTCATCTTTGGAGGACTGAGGGATCGAAAAATCGAAGCCCTGAGCGCCGTTCAATTGACAGTCAATGAGCCCCGGAGCGAGGATGCGTCCGCCCAGGTCGATCACTTCATCAGGTGACAAGTGCAATCCATAGAATGCTTCTTGCGCCCGCAGTATCTTGCCGGAAGTTGAATCGATCCAGACGTCCTGGCTGGCGAGATGGTCCCCTTTTACAATGCGGCAGTTGGTGAACTTGATGACATGGGACTCGAGCGCAGTTTTGCCAGGCATCTTGGGCCAGAGTGAAGCATAAGCAGGGGTGTCAAAATCTGTGTTGCTTCAAGCCGGGGATTTATAGAGGAAGAAAAGGCGATTGGCAAAAAGCCGAGGAGAGCCAGGAAGTATATAGACGGTCGAGACAGCACAAAGACCGGGAAGCTCTGCTGTAATCTTTGGACAGATCTATGTGGGCGAGAGCAACTCTATGTGGTACCCAGCTGGGTGCATGATTCCTGACGGTTCACGCAGTGAAGCTTGATTCTGACGTTGCTTCATTCCAGAGGTCAAGCTGGATGTGACGTAGATAGGCACATCCATGTTTTGAGCCTACTCCATTCTCTTTCAGCCTAGTCATCTTTACCTCATTAGCAGCAGCGCTCGGTAGCACTCTAGTCGATGGCCTGCAGAAGGTCGCGATAGAGACAGCGAGATAAGCATATGGAGGGTTACAGTCCAAGCTTACCGATACACGGGTTGCATACGCGTTACTAGTCGGTACCGTCATTTGACCGTACTTTACCAGAAAACAGCTTACCCTACGGAGAGTCCGCATTGAGGAGCTCGAATGATGGATTGGAGAGGATCAGGTAGTATCATTCTTAGCTCAATGTGCTCTATTGTCTGCCGAGTCTTGGTGGTCTATCAAGGAGCCGACTCCCATGCCGGCAGTTGAGCTGAGGCAGAGAGTGGGCCGGAAAAGAGCCGGTTCCCCGCATCCGGACAATTTGATGCTACCGTCCCTCTGCTAGTGTCTAGCTTCCAGAGTCTGAGGTTGAGCTGAGAAAATCGCCCGATGTTGGAGCTTTGTTTTGTGGGCGCACAATCAGCCTGTCACTGAGCCTTCCCTGCACGCAATACGCTCGTGGCTCCTGCAGGGATTGTTGGAGAAGACCAGTAGCAAACTCAAAAGCCGGCATATCCAAACGGTGCTGTCTCAGTGTCTTATCAACCAACATTAGCCTCGAGTGGAGCGAAACAATCCCACCGTCTCTTCGCTTGCGACAACGAGCTGAGGTTGCTCTTCACCTGATTGCTAGACTTGTCCTGTCCCTATTTATGCCTCCTCGTGGCCCGTTGTTGTGAAGCCCTGTCAATAATTTACCCCGGACCCAGGCGCACTCAACCCAAAGTTGAACAGTCGGAGCCACGCCTGATCGTCACGACCCCGATAAGTCGATTCGCTCTGGATTTTTCCTTCTCTCTTGAGCGCAAGCTGTCGCTGTCTCACCTATCATTATCATTACTAATTTCTCAACGTTGCCGACGGAATCCTCCTCTATTTAATTCTTGAATAACTCACTACATTGCTGGTTCCCGGTTGCTCGCATTCCAGCTGTCTCCCTGGTTGCTGTCTCCGGCCTTTGTTTGATACCCCTTCCTTACCTTCCACTGTTCTTCTGGAAGCTATTTATTTGTTTTCTCCGCTTGTCTTTCGGATCTTCCGACCATCTTCCAACCACTCTCTCGTTTTTGACCAGCAACCGCCATCATGGCAACCGAGAACGAAAAAGCTGCTCCCTTGAGCACCACCGACCCTGAGGTTCAGCAAGACATTCAACGCCCTCCGGGAAAGCCATGGATGTACAAGAACTTGAAGCTTGGACCCTTGACCGTGCCTTATTATGCATCGCCGCAGACCCAGTTAGTTCTGGTTGCTTTTGTTTGTTTCCTCTGCCCAGGCATGTACAATGCTGTCAGTGGTCTTGGAGGTGCTGGTCTGCTCGACCATAACACTGTCAGTAAATCCAACACCGCCACATACAGTACTTTTGCCGTTGTTGGTTTCTTCGCCGGTTCTATCGCCAATCGCATTGGCCTGCGATTGACTCTCTCATTTGGCGGCTTTGGCTACACCCTTTATGTCGCTTCTCTCCTCTGTTACAGGCACACTGAAAACTCCGGTTTCATGATCTTTGCTGGTGCATTGCTCGGTCTTTGCGCCGGTCTCCTGTGGTGTGCCCAGGGTGCTGTCATGATGGCTTACCCTGGTGAGAATGAAAAAGGCAAATACATCTCCATTTTTTGGGTCATCTTCAACCTGGGTGGTGTGATTGGAGGTCTGGTGAGTCTTTTTCTGCCTGTCGCAAAGTCTTCCAAAGCTAACATTTTTGTCGAAAAGATTCCTCTTGGGCAAAACATCCATCAAACCGACCCTAATGCTTCGGTGAATGATGGAACCTACATTGCCTTCATGGTTCTGATGGTTGTTGGCTTCATCCTTGCCTGGGGGCTCGCTGATTCCAAGTACATTGTGCGAAAAGACGGCACGCGCGTTATCGCCATCAAGAACCCCTCTTGGAAATCTGAACTGCTCGGCCTATGGGAAACTCTTCTGTCCGACTATTACATTGTAGCATTCTTCCCCATGTTCTTGGCCAGTAACTGGTTCTACTCCTACCATTTCAATGCCATCAACGGCTCTTACTTCAACACCCGCTCCGCTGCGCTCAACAGTGTCCTCTACTGGGCTATGCAAATGGTTGGCGCCTTCTGTTTCGGGCTGATTCTAGATCTGAAGCACCTCAAGCGCCCCGCCCGTGCCAAGCTCGTCTGGTTTCTTTTGTTCGCTCTCACCATGGGCATTTGGGGAGGCGGTTATGCCTTCCAGAAACTCTACACGCGGGAATCCGCGGGCCGCGACAAGGATTGGTCCCAAAGCGGCTATATCGGACCAATGTTCTTGTACATGTTCTACGGCTTCTACGACGCTGCGTTCCAGACCTGTGCCTACTGGTAAGCTACTCTCCCTCATTACGAGCTTGCTTCATGCTAACCCTTCGCAGGTTCATGGGATGTCTCTCCAACAACAGCCGTAAACTGGCAAACTTTGCTGGCTTCTACAAGGGAATCCAGTCTGCAGGTGCAGCTATAACATGGGCGTGAGTGGACTCACTACTCTTTTCCTTTTCTAAGCGTCACTAACTCCACGCTCTAGACTGGACTTCAACAACACGCCGTATATGAACATGTTCGCTTCTTGCTGGGGTATCCTCTGTGGCTCTCTCTTGATTGCTGCCCCGATCATCCTCTTCAAGATCAAGGATCACACCGATATCGAGGATGACCTGAAGTTCTCCGACGAGACAGCCGCCGAAGTCACCGGAATCGACGTGGGCGAGCAGGCGCATCAGCCCCGGCAGCAGCACACTGTCGCCGAAAAAAGGAGATCCTCTGACGCCTGATTCTTTGAGACAGTAATGAGGGTGTTCACAACATGATTACCATGTCTTTATTAATTGCTCTCAGCGTGCTGGCTCGGTCCGACATGGATTGGCATTTTTGGTGACTGGAATACTTGTCGAATCTTCGGCCGCATATATCGATACCACATACTCTTGTCCGATACCACGCAGTTTATATTGTTATTTAATGACGGCTAGCTGTCCTGGCATACGGAGCATCTTAGTCCATAGCTTCTCAACTTCTAATTGATACCCATTAATATAAAAGTTGTCATCACGATAACAAGATATATGATAATAGCCGCACTGAGTCATTTACGCTGTCTACGTGTACTGTATGTTAGACGCCCGCGACGTCGCCTTTCCAGTATTAATACTCCGTTTCAATATGGTATCTAGCTGATCCCTCGGGATCACTTTAGACGTAAAACATACATATGGTAGACCATTTGTCAATCTATAAAAGCTATTATGTCAAGCAGCAAGTCTATATATAGTTTAATCTAATCACATTGTCTTAAGAAAATCTCTCTGATTCAAAAGCTAACAGAGCATCTGGAACGGTTCCAGCAAGCTACCACGGCACGAATTTGCCCGCGAATCAAATTAGTGAGCTTCCATCCTCGAACCCATGCGATCAAACATCAAGTCGCTCTTGAGGGTCGCATCTAGCCCCCCGACAGCCGAGTCAACCATACGTGATGACATACTGTCAGGCGTGAGCTCGTCGTCTTCTGGCGGGCAAGTGAGATCCGTGTTGATTCTCAGGTCCTTTGATGTCTTTTCCGGCGTGGCGGCGGGAGTCTGGACAGAGTTGACTGTCATTGGAGCAGGAACATAAGTTCGTGGTCTATAGACAAGAGGAGGACCCTGAGTGCGCGCATCGGTCCCGGCTAGTTCGATGGATTCAAAGTAGCGGACAGTCTTGACCTTGAGCTCGAGAGTCGCATCGCGGTCGCAGACGATCAAGGGGTGCTGGTGCAACTGGAGCGACGAAATCGTCCACATATGGTTCACACCACCCTCCAGGCCCTCCTTAAGCGCCAGCGCTTTGTGTGCGCCGGTTGCAACAATAACAACCTCGCGGGCTTCCATGATAGTTCGGATGCCGACAGTCAAGGCCATTCGAGGCACCTGGGCCGTGTCGCTGTCGAAGAATCGGGAATTGGCCATGATCGTGTCGTAAGCCAGGGTCTTCACTCGTGTACGGCTATTTAGGGATGACCCAGGCTCGTTAAATGCAATGTGTCCGTCGGATCCCACGCCGCCAAGGAAGAGTTCAATGCCACCGTAGCGAGCAATGCGCGCCTCGAAGGAGGCACACTCGGCGATGAGGTCCGGAGCATTACCGTCGAGAATATGGATATTCTGCGGGGGCACATCAACATGAGAGAAGAAATGCTTGTACATAAAACTATGGTATGACTCGGGGTGATCGCGCGGAAGTCCGACATATTCGTCCTAGTGCAGTTAGCAAATGGGAGTAATATCAGTGAGGTCTTCATACCATGTTGAAGGTCACGACATGTTTGAATGAGATGTCTCCAGCTTTGTGGTGCCGGACTAGGGTCTTGTAGATGATCTCTGGACTGCTTCCAGTTGGTAGGCCCAGTACAAACGGGTTATTCTCGCTAGGTCTGAATGCTTTGATGCGAGCTTGGCAGGATTAGTTGAGGTAGACGCAAGGTAGGATCAGGAAGGGCATACTAATGATATAATCAGCAATGTACTCTGAAGCTTGCAGAGATGTATCCCTAATGATCACTCTCCTATGGCAGCCACATTAGCACGGTCATGGAGTTAAATGAAGCTAGCAACAGACATGATGATAAGCTTCGCGACACTACGTCACCGAGGATAGAAAGCCGATATTAGAATGAGCCGTGACACTTGGCGGCCTGAGTGGTCAATGTAGGGCGAGCGAGCAAGCAGCAGATGTTAAAGATCGGTATGCAGGATATTGTAAGATTCTTCAAGACAGAGACGCGAAGATGAGGATGGGCGGAGCTCGAGGCAGTATAAAGCAGGCAAAGGCCCCTCAGCGTAGTGGCCAACAGCTTCAAACCCATGGCTCCGTTACAATCCCCGTTCTGGGTCAGCCTTTTCAGTATAGCGTGACACAACCTTGGGCTACGACCGGATATCCTGCTTTGGCCGAGCTTTGAGTCTATTTAGTTAGCTAAAGGCGGTAACGACATGGGGTCCTGCCTGAGGATTTTGAGCTGCCATTGCAAGATTCTATATAGTTCATGAGAATGTGAAGTCTACCTTTAGACACTATACGGTAAGAATACTCGCAAGCAAATTGACCTTGGAAACCTTGGTTATTGGAAATAGAGGCCACTCGGATGAGATAACAAAAAAAGTGAATAGCTTCATGTTGCAGTTGCAGGTGGCATGGCACTGTTGTGGTTCAGAGAGAATGATACTGTGGGAGGGATAGATAGGACCAATGCTAAGCCCAAAGCAGCAGTGACTGTTGTGGCCCCAAGCACAGTGCAACCCTGCATGTGTGCAAGGTGGTATTTGCTCCTGTCTGGTGACCATAATTGATGGTATCAGGGTGTAAGTTTAGCGTGCCACATTTGTATCGTACCGGTATGACTGTCATATTACATCTCCAGTTTTCAACGCACGTGACACACCCACGACCCGCAGCGAAATGCAAGATGAGAAGTGGAACATCAGACAAAGCTTTGTATTATTATTCTAGCCTGGACAAGTCGTAGGTAGTACTGCCACCACGGGAGGTCTGTGTCGAAGCGACGCAATGGGTCCGGGCACGGTCGAAGTCGAGGTTGGGGCTGGGGTTGACAATGCGAGCATACATATTATATATATACCTAAGCGTCCAGCTCGGCGACTCAGCTTTAGTAGGACAGATGGGTAGCCATTCTCGTCCACACGCACACTCCGTGCTCATCTCGTCAGTCTTCCCACCTTTACTGGCTGGCAGAGGCGACTTATAAACACCCCTTGATAGTCACTTACTTCAACTTGGTGTAGCCGGCGTGTATAGGTAAGTGATATGGATGCAGTAAACAGTCTTCTGCAAGACCCATTGCGCCTCCAGAGATAAGACTCCACATATTCACGTATACCCTAGTAACCCAGCCTCAGGACCTTGCAGATCGGAAAAGTATACATATGTACCGCCAAAATCTAGTGAACAGAAAGCCCCGGCCCGCCAAAGTGGTGCTCAATAGGGTTAGTGCCGGGTACGCCTATTTGTCGCAGATCTGGTCTCCGCATCGACATCACGTGGTGGATTCCAACGGTTAGTTTGGTGACAACCTGACTGTCACCCCACACGTTCTCAGATTCATCAAACGTGGGTTCACTGGATTTGAAACCACGAATGAGCGCCATACTTTCGTCCGACTACGTTGGTTTGGAAATTAGCGTCTCGAATGGGTTACTGCTTTAGGGACTTTATCATTCCTGGCGGTTCTCGCTTCTCACAGGTTGTGCTTACACTCCTATTCAAGCAAACTCTCCGCGAAGTCCGCTCTAGGCCAGTTTCTTGTAACCCCGCCAATCTCCATGAAATGCCATTTGTTCCACAGCCGTAGCTTACTTCCCCTGGCTAGCATTTCACGCGAGCTATTGCCTAGCTAGTGCGTCGACAGGGAGCTTGAGCCAACTGCCGGCTGGGGCTATTGGCAGCTTCAACCTTGCCGGTTGACTCTTGTCCTGCCACCCCAGAATCGAGATTTGGTCTGGCTGAAAAGGGGGGGTAGGGTCTGGCCTGACAATCCTCACGGGAGCCGAGGGCAGCATGGCCCCCAAAGAAGATGGGGGGCTGCCCCCTGGCTGGGACGATCTTGACAGGTATGACTTGAGTTTATCATTGAATCCATTGCCTTGAACCATGGCAATCCTGCCATGTCATGCGATGTTGACTGACCGTCGACAGGCAGATGGGGCAGCTCTTCATGATGGGCTTCGATGGAACGTCGGTCAGCCCCGAGATCCGCTCTCTTATTCAAAATTATCATCTAGGCTCCGTCCTGTTAACAGCTAAAAACCTGAAATGTATTATCTCTTTCTTCAATGCTGTATGGAGACTGACCCGGTGTTAGCTGCAGAGGATGCGACCCGGCTAGTGCTAGAGCTGCAAACAATTGCTCGGGAAGCAGGTCATCCTGCGCCGTTGCTCATAGCCCTGGACCAGGAAAATGGTGGGGTCAATAGCTTGTACGATGAGATATATATAAGGCAGTTCCCAAGCGCAATGGGTATCACAGCGACAGGGTCAAAAGCCCTAGCTCATGACGTTGCTTTTGCTACAGCTCAAGAGCTCAAGGCCGTTGGAGTCAATTGGATCTTGGGGCCTGTACTGGACGTCCTGACGAATGTACGAAACCAACTAATGGGCGTTCGCACTTGTGGCGATGACCCGCAAGAAGTATCCCAGTACGGGGTGGAGTTTATGATGGGTTACCAGCAGGCGGGCTTGTTAACTTGCGGCAAGCACTTTCCTTCGTATGGAAACCTGGAATTTTTGGGGTCTCAGACCGACGTGCCTGTGATCAGTGAATCCTTGGAACAGCTCAGTTTGACCGCATTGGTCCCCTTTCGGAATGCTATCATGAATGGCCTTGACGCAATGATGGTAGGAGGGGTTTACGTGTCTGGTGCCAGTGTGCATGCCTGTCTGAGCGAACAAGTCGTTGACGATTTGTTACGCGGAGACATGAAATTTGATGGAGTTGTTGTATCAGAGTGCTTGGAGATGGAGGCGCTTACCCATAATATCGGCGTCGGTGGTGGCACAGTGATGGCCAAGAATGCAGGTTGCGATATAATACTACTGTGCAGGTCATTTCAGGTGCAGCAAGAGGCCATCAACGGATTGAAGCTTGGTGTGGAGAACGGCATTATCAACCGTGGTCGGATAGAGGAGTCGCTGCGGAGAGTTTTGGCCATGAAAGAGAGATGTACATCATGGGAGCAGGCTCTCAACCCTGGGGGCCTGCCTTTGCTTACTCAACTCCAGCCATCGCACACCAGTCTCTCAACAAGAGCTTACGGCAATTCAATTACAGTGGTGCGCGATAACAAGAACCTGTTACCACTGTCTTTTGCGGCAAACGAGGAGCTGCTTCTTTTGACTCCGCTGGTGAAGCCTCTGCCGGCATCGGCTTTGGTCAATGAGCAATTAGAGAGTGGTGTGGCCAGTGCCGAAAGCGTCTTCAAGGAACTGGGGAGGTCGCTCTCGCGTCATCGACACGGACGTGTTTTACACACATCATATACTTCGAATGGTATTCGCCCGATCCACGAGAGTTTGATTGACCGCGCTAGTGCTGTTATCGTTATCACTGCGGATGCCGTCAGAAACATCTACCAACAGGGGTTTACCAAACACGTGTCTATGATTTGTAGGTCCCAGTCTTCTCCGTCGGGCGAGCCGCTGGAGAAGCCGTTGATCGTGGTCGGCGCTAGTTCACCTTATGACTTTGCTATGGATGCAACAATCGGGACCTATCTTTGCACATTTGATTTTACGGATACGGCACTGGAAGCCTTGGTCAAGGTTTTATATGGAGAACTAACGCCCAAGGGGTCATTACCGGGCTCCTTCAACCGCAGTCAAAAACTTCACCAGGCAAGGCAACACTGGCTTGTTGAAAACTGGAACGAGGAGCGCGATTCTGACGGATTGAGTGAGCTGTTGGGGATGATCCCGGAACTTTCTGGCGTGACACCTGGCAGCTTTCTGCTGCGGAGAGACGACATTGACGAGGCTCATTTTGTTGTCCGGAACAGTACAACCCGCGCTCTGTATGGCTTCTGCTCAACCTACTTCTTTCGGGCCACGAGCACAGGAGTTATTGGATCGCTGATCGTCGACCCGTCACGGCGAAGGCTCTCAATTGGGAACTCCCTTCACGACCGTGCTATTAGAACGCTCCTGCAGCAAAAGGGCATGAAGCGCTTCCAACTCGGATCTCGCCTCCCTGGAATTTACCTGGGCATTCCTTTTGGTAATTCCGTTGAGAGGAAGAAACGCCGGCAGTGGTTCGCGAATCTGGGCTGGAACACCGCTTTTAGTCGGTCCGTGTGCAGCGTTGCCCTCCGCAACCTTCAAACCTGGTCTCCGCCCGATGGACTAGTCCACAGTCTCCAGAGCGCAGACACAAATTATGATCTTGTCCACGGCTGGGATTACGCCGACTCAATCCTTGATCATGTTAAAACTAATTCCAGGCAAGGGGTAATGGAAATATACAAAATCGCCCTGGGCGGAGCGCCGCATTGCGGCATCATCCGAGCGAGGAGGCCTAACGACGGGGCGATCCTCGGCAGTGTGGTTATATACAACAAGCAATCAAATCTAGCGGAGTACATGCCCGCAATGAAGGCCACACATGTATTAACGGGGGGGGTCTCGTCCCCTGTAATCTGGCCTTCGGTGGGAGAATACGCAACCATACTGCAGGGGTTAATCCTATTGGGGATCAAGCAGATACGGAAACAGGGCGCCGATGCCGTTATTATGGATTGTGTATGCTGCCCCTGTTTGGAGTGGTCGAAATTCACTAATGTATTGCAGGTGGATGCAGACAGCAACTTTGACTGGCTGACAGAGATCGGATTTAGCACTCTACATAGCTTTGAGGAGGTCAATTGCGACGCAGCTACATGGACGATGGTGCCTGCGTCCTGATTAATTGAAGCGAGACAATTTTCTTATATACCCTTTCAGTCATCTTGCGATACAATAGCCAAGATTTGTCGAATATTGCACATACAATATGTCATTTTGATACGGGCCCAGTTCAGGCTTATTAGTCGGGTTATAATGCTATCTACCTATCTAGGGCACATTTTACTATCAATGAAAGAGCGCCTACTGCCGACCCGTTACATAATTTACGCGGGAATCATCTAATTAATGTGCTGTAGGGCATCATGAATCATGACTCGCGCATCTCATCGCTGACGGCGACATTTGGCTGGTGTATTATCTTAATTCACTTTTCAATGAAGCAGAACGAGGATGATCAGTATCATATTCCGGATGATCTACACTAATCGCGCAGGTTACATTTATCCTGGCACCTCAGGCGCCAACAAGTTGAGTTTGAACGACTCTATATGCGCGTCGTGGCGTCGCCGGGGCCTGCAGCCGGCAGCCGGTAGTTTTGGTTGGAGGTCGAGACTACAGTATCGGTTCCTTTGAAGTTCGCCCAACGCACTACAAATTGGGTGACCTAACAGTCTGTGTTGAGCATCAAGACTCAAGAGATTGCGAGCTGTGAGGGACCAGGAACAGGCACCCTATCGGATTGTCTCCCTAACCTACACTCAATCATCCGCGAGACGGATGCGTTTTCATTGGGTTCCTGTGGCTTGTTGCGTCGAGAACTTGATTCGCCTGCGGCCAACCCGGTCGAGACAGATCCATTGGGCGATGCTTTGAGCTGGTCGACCGTTTGCAGACCGATTGATTTGGACAGGAGGAAAGTGAGAGTGGGCCGGTACTGCATCGCCACCGACATTCAATAATTGGTCAATTTCGCG
Organism: Aspergillus incahuasiensis; assembly: GCA_003719405.1. Lineage (NCBI taxonomy): Eukaryota > Fungi > Ascomycota > Eurotiomycetes > Eurotiales > Aspergillaceae > Aspergillus > Aspergillus incahuasiensis. The sequence continues at coordinate 39,347 of RHLP01000091.1, forward strand.
CTTCCTATGGCGGCAGACATTAATTCCAAATGCTCTCGTTGGTTGGCGAGGAAGATGAAGAATGTTAGAATGCTGCGATTCCTTGGCTGAGGCCTGACACCGCTTGGCGCCTCCGAACCTGAACGTTCTATCGGGGGAGGAGTTTATCAGGATCACTGTGCATAACCTGCGATCGGAGAGCGCCGTTGGATCTTTGTGGCAGCGATAAACCCCTGCGCATCAAACACTTTCTTTGTCTTCTAGCAGCCTTCTTCAGCATGTCAGATTCTTGACTCGACTCTAGTGACAAGTCACTCAACATCGGCGCGTCACATTTTATACAGACGCCGTACATGTACATAGTACTGAGTGCAGGGAGCTTCTTCGGATTCGAGATTTCACCATGGTCGCACATGATGTCAATGATGGGGACACGATGGTGATATGGGCAGTACTCCGTAAGAGCGTTTAATATAATAAGCCAGGCTGATATGCGTGGCGCTAATCACATGCAAACGAGGCACGGCTGCGATTCTAGAAACATTCTGGAAGGGACAAGGGCTTCGACCTGCATCGGCGCATCGCATCGCATCGCAGCGCAGCGTGGTACTAATGGGCCTGTTTGCCTGTTTTTGCTTCTGCTCTGCCGTGTTTTAGCCGCAGATTTCGTGTCGACAGACAGTGAACCGCAAGGAGAGAGAGCTGGGTTAGCTACGGCCATGCCGGCCCAATCATTGCCTGCTACTCGTACTCGCTGAGCGGCGACGTCGTACGAACCAGCGAGAGATGCGTGATAAAGCCCCGTGGCAAGGTATGAGTCTGGAGCGAATTACTCAGGAAAGGCCACATGAGCTCAGCATGACGGGCGCTATGGACTGAATCATTACGAAGTATACATGGGGGGATAGCAGCCTGGAGCAGCGCGGGAGCAGATCCAGAACCAACGGAGAGTTTGCGCTCAGGGACGTTCAGGGCAAAGGATCGAGATGCATGTCAGCCAGACAACCGCCGATCAATCTGCCCGCCCGCCAATCGAGTCTCCAATCATGCGGTCAGCTGGAGGAATGTATGAAGACAGCAGACTTCTTCGGTTTTAGAGGGTGTGCTGCGTTCGTCGGTCTGTCATCTCTTGATCCATGGTCGACGTTGTTGGGGGGGCTATCCTGGGGGTTTTTTGCTGTTTCTCGTCACCTCCAGAGAATGGGGGCGGATATATATTGCTACAGAACTCAACATGCAGCGAGTTTAACCTCACTTAGCCGAGCATTATCTGGCGGACATATTCGAGAGTCAATCATGCAGACGACCCCTGCTAGCATGATGGCTTCCTAGTAATACATGTATCGTCAGGATGCGCTCAGTCGGTGCAGGACAATAATTTCCCCAGCCCTTCTGGGGTGGAGCTCCGTTAATAAACTTAGCTACCGTACTAGTGCTATCGGGGCGGGGACCTGCCTGATGCGGAAGGTCCTTAACAGCTTACCGAGGCTCGATCTCGATATAACTCAATAGATACTGAGGATGACAAGGAGCTCAGTGATGAGCCGATTGCGGTTGACGATTGACTGCGGTCAATCGAGGCAAAGAGATGAAAACGACGACCGGCTGCGGTCACAGTGCTGGGACCGTCTGAGGGACCGTCTGGGGCCGTTCGACTATGGAACCAAAGGGGCTAGCCCGATCCAGCGGACGAACCAGAAGAGAGTGCGACTTAGACTTTCCCCCTCCTCCAGACAGTCCAGCCCACGCATACCGTGAGCCTAACCCCCCCAGTCGCCGGCTCCGTCTTGTTCCCTGTTATCTCTGCCTTTATCGTCCTAGCGCTAGCCTCTCTCCGGATCGTTCTCCTGCCCGGGGTCTTTCGTTTCTTCTTTAGTCCCTCCCACTAGCTGCGATCCCCACTAACGTGCTCTGCTGCAGTCCTGAGTGCTTGCTGACTTCGGGGGTGGCCGATCCACTGCTCGGCGCCATTCAAGACTCAAGAGCTAGCTGGACGACACCTTCCTCACCCTGCCAAAACTGCTTCTGTATACTTTTGCCCCAAGCCTTTTCTTCTTTCGCCGCCCTTCCGCCGCCTCGCCCGTCCACCTCCTCCATGGTCACGCATCCTTTTTGACCCCAACCTATTTGGCCCGCCAGCGTTCACCGTCATTTCCTTTGATGCTTACAGATCCCTTGCGCCTTATTATACTACTGCAGCGCAATATCCGCTCGGCACAGCTAAATTCGCGCCATGGAGGGCTTCGACACCATGGCGATGCCCTACTTGGCCTCCCCTCTGTCCTTAGGGAATATCCAGGGCTCAGATTATCTCTCTGCATTGCCAGCCATGGATCTTCCCGAACAGCGCTCCAACTTTGACTCGGATACATTCGTGAGGTGTGTGCTTCTTACTACATCTTTCAGAGATCTCTAACGGGCCCCTCTGTCAGCGGAGATGACTTAACATTCACCCACCATACATTACCCCCGGAGACTTTGAAGCGGTTTTCTGCTGGCTATGACGACCCATTTCCGGAGATGGTGTCTCCCTTCGAACCCCCCCCTCTAGCTGAGCAGGCTGCCGACTCGTCAATCGATCATAACAATAAGCTCTTGAGCTTTTCTATACCAGTATACCCGTGGAGTCTACTAGACTATTCTTTTCGACGCGCCTCAATATCTATATCAGCTCAGCTACATGGAATGTTTTTCCTTGCCGAATCACCCTGGACGACGTCTCCGACAGAGAATGCTCCGCCCCAGCAGGGCGCAGAATTAACCTGCTACCGGCGAAACTTGTTTCAGATTACAGGCTCTGTGACCCTGCCTCGGGCATTGCGATATTTAATCACAGACAGCGGTGACCGGATACCTATTGTCGCGCAGGAACTGACAGTGTCGGCCACCGAGTCTGTCGAGGGCAATTCGGTTAAGATAATATCTGTTCCCTGGAAGACACCCGCTGCGAATGACGCCACCAAAGACGCAGCCAGCAGCAGCAACAAAGAAAAGGAGCCTCCGGCTATCCCACTGGACATGTTAACTGGCCAAGACCTTGACGCCGATTACGCCACCTTTCCAGTCGCATGGAAACGCCTTCAATTCCGTGTCGCGACAGCCAATAACGGGCGCAGAAAAGAGCTCCAGCAACACTTTGTCGTCAGACTCCGGGTCATAGCAACATTGTCTACAGGTATGAAAGCGCCAATATGCGAGGTCCACTCAGGGCCAGTCATCGTCCGCGGTCGCAGTCCCCGCAATTTCCAGTCTAGGAAGGATCTACCATTGAGTGGGAGTGCAGCAGCTTCTAGGAAGAATGCGCAAGCGGCCGCGGCTATCCAAACGTCGCCTGTCTTGAATAAGGTAAAGAGTAGCTCCCCAGAGACTTCCGCGTCTCAGCCAAACGCGGCTCCTCCCCAACAAGCTTCCCCGGATTGGTCGTCGCAGATGGCCCCCACAGCAGGTGCAACGCTTCCTCCCACGACGCTACCACACTCGTCGGTATACCCGCAATCTAGCCCAGAGTTCTCACGACCAATGGAGACACATCGACGGACGACGAATGCAATTGCGGCGCCTATCAACTTATCTCTTCATGATGACGACCCTCTTAGTCTCTTGAATAGCGGTCATACAAGAAACGTCTCTATCGATTCGGGGAGACCAGTCAAGATGCGAAAAGTCTCCCAATCGATGCCTCAAACGCAGTCGAGAGGCACGTCGGGCACGGCCCCCCTGACGAACGCCACGAACTTTCAGCAGCATTTTGGCTCCGGCCTGTCATTCGCCAATGAAAGCGCCGATGTTCTCTATGAATACTTTCCCTTGGGCTTGGAGGATTGGCAAGGACCTGTCGATGCTGTGTATCGTCCACATGTGGTACACCACACAAACATGCCCCAGATGAAGTACGTCACGGCGCGGGGTCAGAGCAAACGATATTTCGCTGCTGAGGATGTATTTTGATGCCTGTCAATTTCTCGGCAGTAATCACCTTCTAGCTGTGCTTGTATCATCTTGTTGAGACGATCTGGTTGAACAGGTCTTGGAAAATTTTACGTACAATGATTTGACGTCTTTGTAAATGCTGGACATGCACGGGTTTCAGGCATCATTATTGGGGTCTAGGCGGTGGCGCGATGGAGTCTACTGAATTACACCTTGGCCTCGTTTTATTTCTTTCCGTCTGCATCTTTCTCCTTGTTTCATGCTTGGGGCGTTCTTTCTATTATTTGGCGGCGGGGGGGAGAGGGAAATCATGAGGTTCTTCCCTTTACCTAGACGGATCTTGATGATCCTGATAGGTACAACGAGCCGTCAATAAAAGGCTTCCCTGCGTTCAGATACTACTTGCTCCCCGTGTGATGCCACTTCTCTACACTTCATGACCATGTTGTAATACTTTGCGTGGCCGGATATACATTACCGCGGCTCGGTGCATTGGGCTGGTTGGCATGGAATGCGTATATCGTATTTCTACAAGACGAACAGTTTGACTAAAAGCGAGAAACCAATCACCCGACCATAAATCTTTAGGTTATGAGTCTTGACAATGTAAAGGGCTGGACAAGATAGAACAAGCAAGCTATTGAAGGAACTGTTTAAAGAGATTAAGTTTAAAGGACGTAAAATGAGTACATACGACCATAGGGTNNCTGTTGTATATTTCTTTTTACTTATCATGATGCTATTCGGCCGGCGGCTACCTTTGTTCAGGAAAAGTGGCAGTGTGATTACTGTGGTTGCCACAAGTCAGATGTTTATGCTATTGATTATTGGGCATCATGAGCACCCACAATAGTATTCAGATGGACTTTTATGGCAAGATGATAATTGAAACTGCATTGCTTGAACCACACAACGTGACGGACAGGCCCCGCCTGGATCATCAAAGATAACCAAGCCCATCACCACTGACAGTTTCAAGGTCAGCGCGGATCTCCCACTCTGTCGCACCAACCCTTCCCGCAATCTCGGCCTTGCGCTGCTTGCTCATGTCCATGTATTGGAAGAGCAGATTGCCGTCGAGCATGCCTCGCCCAGCGCTGGCGTCGCTTTCGACGGCACGGTAGGCTCGAGGGTTGAGGCCACATGGGTGCTCGAGGGTGTTTGTTAGTTGAGACTGCAGGGCTGAGAGGCGGCGGTAGGACTCCTCGGGGACACAGGTCACTAGGCCGATGGAGCCGTTACGGGAGGTAAGCAGGATTTGATGGAGCGGTGCTGTACTGTCCATGTCCATGTCCATATCGTCCGAGCCGGACATGGCGCGTTCGGAGGAGACGAGAGTGCGTGGCAGAAGGGTCACGGAGGAAATGAAATGGCCGGTGTGGAACTTGCTGCGGTTCAGCAGTTTGTCACCGTTGGATGAGTTTGGATCTGTTTGGTTAGTGACAAATCAACAAGAGATGACGTGGCTTACCTTCAGGGTCATACTGGAGTACATAGATGTTACAATCGCTGTCGGCAACAACTATGAATAACTTATTGCCTGCCGGCAAAAAGTCTGCGGCCATGACCTCAAGATAATCAAGATCTTTGGCGAAAAGGCTCATTTTATAGGGTTCCTCCTGGGACCGGTTAGATCAGCTTTGAACAGACGAAAAAACATACCGAATAGCCTGCAAACCAGAGGCCTTTCACTGCATCTCCAAAAATGCACATTCCGGTCCCTTTGAGTTCCTTGATAACGCTGACGTAGCACTGCATATCCATGAATGCAACAGGTAAAAGGCTTCCATCCTCTTTGAGACCTCTAACAATGCTCTTCTGGCCCTGTGCAGCAATCAGAAATCCTTGGCCACCGATTTCGGATACCGCGGTCACAGCCCCTTTCACTGGCTCTTTGCCAATAAGCTTCAACCTGCGATTAGTCTCTGGTTGATCTGGATCAGGGACCACTTCGATGACCTCGAAAACATAAATACAGCCGCGTGTCGGTATATCCTCTCCGCGAGCCAGCGATGTCCCCACCACAATCATATCTTTCCGTTCGTGTGTATTCTCAGAAACCTCTAGACTCATGGTCTTCATGGCCATTATATGCTCAGCGGGCTCTAGAGGATAGCTTTGAAGGCGTCAGCCTGGTCTGAAAGTTGGGAAAAGCCTACCTATCAATAACAGACCACGTTCTTGGGCTCATGACCTTCAATGAGCTCTGGTCCACCTCGGGCAAGAACGAAATTACTATTGCGCCTTAGCTCAGGTCGATGACTCTGTAAAAGGGAAACCACCTTCGTTACGCCACTCGGGGTGTAATTCGTCATCATCTGGTAACTTGAACTCAGATTTCTGGCATGTCCCAAGAACATACGCATCTGCTTCCGACACGTACGCTAGCTTGTCAATCTGCTCCCCAATGAACACTCTTTTTATAGCCCATGGGTAGCCAAGCTGCGTTTCGGACGGAATTTTGGCAAGGTGAAGGCCCTGTATCTGGTTTTAGAATCACTCTGTAACAAAGGGAAAACACGCACTCTTGAATCGAGATAGGCAAAACCTTTGTCAGTGGAATCGAAGCCACCGAGACCCTTGATATAGCTACCTCTCAGGCGAACAAAATGTGGTGATGTAGTTGAAGAACGAAAGACGAAACCTGCCGAAGGCCCAGGCAAGAAGATGCCGCTATGGCCCGAGATGTTCGGTAGAATTTGATGTGGCCTAGTCTTCAGCTCGACTGGTGTAGTGGAAGCATGGTTTGCCTCTTTCAGGAACCTAATACCAAACAACTCTTTGGTGGGCGGCAAGAACGGCCTGTACATAACCAGATCATCATTTGAGGTTCGCAGCTTGTCAGTCAGCATACTTTCATATCGCACATATATCGCTGGGAGCATACAATCAAATAAGGAAGGCTGCTATGAGAGTCGCCAAGCTCTGCCACAGTCACTTGTATCACGTCCTCGCGCGTTGTTGATCGCTTGGGAGGTTCGGTGGACAGAACAGGTGGTAGACAGCCCACGCCTTCAATAATTGACATCAATTTTAGGTCGGGCAATTGGTATATCTGGTCGGTCAGCTATAGCTAGTCATGAAACAGATACACTTACATATAGCTGGTGATTCTGGTTCAATAGAAAGGCAAGAGGAAAAGCGAAGAAACCGCTCTTGTCACTGTACAGGCAGGCGGACAGCCACTTTTGATCGGCCACATCCACAGCCACTTCATCAAGGTCTCCACTATCGTCGGCTTGGAGCAGTAGTAATGTTGAATCATCACGAATGATTGCCAGATAAGGATCCGCGAGACTAGCACTGACGGCTACTCTTTCATCGCTATCGTCTTCGTCCCAAACCGGATATATTTGGGCCAGCCCCAGGTCTATTTTGATCAGCGTGGCTTTGTTGACTCAAATATAGGATACTCACCGACATCATAACTCCGAACCTCGTTCCTCAATATCTGGATCACTCTATCCTTGCTTGGCATGGTTCCTATCTCTATCGTTAAATCGTGGTTCGGATTGAACTCAGGCGCAGTGAACGGCGTTAACTCATCCCCTAAGATGAGCACTTCGGACTCCTCTTTGCCAACTTGCTCCTGCTTTAATATTATGACATAGTCGTGGCTCTGCTGGTTTTGAGTTAGAGAAACAGTCCAGATGGAGTCCGCTGCTGAATATGTGGCCATTGATGCTACAAGATAAGGATCGATTTCCCGCTTCATAATCATAATTGCACCGCCGTCACCGGAGCCTTGAGCTGCCACGAGCTCCAGCACGTCTCTCTTTGCGTTATTTGAGAAGGACGTTCCTAGCACAATGTCTCTGATGGGACCGGGACTGAAGATCTTGTCGTGAATATGCAAATCACCAAACGAAACATCAAACAAATTAGTTGGTGCATTGTTTGCAATTGTCGTATTGGGTGCAGAAGAGTATAGATCGTCTTCATAGACATCATCCTCGCTTTCTTCATTTGAAGTGTTTCCAACGGTCGATGTAATAGGAGACCAGCTCAGAAGAACAGAATCTGCGTCCTCGCTACCGAAGAAGATCTTCCCATTGCCTAGAAAGGCCGAGGAAGATGAGCCCGAACCTAAAAGTTTTTCCGTTCTGGCTGACAGTGATTGAACAGATATCCCCGAGACCGACCTTCCATCAAGCTTGAAGCTTACTAGGGCCAATTCCCCTGTTGAAAGTGCCAATAGGAGGTCTCCCTTGTTTTCAGAAAACCGCTCCACAACACAGTTCTCGAGACGAAGACCCAGGTCGGACTGGTCAGTCATGGAAAATGAAGAAGCTTGCCTAGAGAATTCATTGACTCCAACCGCGTTAGTTTTCCCGGCCTGATCGATATGCACGAGCTCGTTGGATCCGATAAGTAGCGAGCCCCCTACAGGAGGCGGAAGAGCTACCACTTTGAACAGATCGCTAGGCAGTCTAGTAACAGAAAGCAAGGTGGTAGAGGCACGTTGTTCTAAGTCAAGCGTAAAGACCGTATAGAAGACAACATCTTTTCGCTCATGGAGTATGGCACTTGAAGTTGCAACTTGTGAGTACAATATGCCAAAAGTCGGCTCCCTGTATTCGTGGAGAAAGACCAGACTGATGGGGTGGATGACTGAAGGGTCCAATGCAGTCAAAGGCAAGACAAATGACGATGCATAAGGAGTCTGATACTCTGTATCGTCTTTGTTTCTGGCTTTTCTTTCTTCCCCATCGTAGTCGTCCATCACCAAATCGTCTCCCGGTTGATGAAAAGGTATGATAGCAAGATTTCGAGCACCGAACTGAAAAACTGCACATCGACTACTCGGATCTGCGCTCAATATACTGCCGCAGTTGCTTAAGTCGGATATCCATGGACTACGGGTCATATCATCACGCTCGTAGTAGTGAATGGAGACGGTTGAGAGTCCATGGCGCTCCGGGTCCCATTCAATCAAGCTCAGTTTGGCATCCCGAAACGCAACCAAGACCGCATCCCCACCACTCTTTGTATTCAAGATCTTCACTCGACAAAGATCAGTTATCGTCCCAGGTAATTGATATTCCCTCTCCAAGACCAGCTTCTCAGCCTTATTCGGTTTCTCGCTCGAGACGTTGGTGTTGGATGTTGGATTGCGTAATGAGAAAATTTGCAGAAGCGACGTCCTGCCGATTACTAAGTTGCTGGCGTTTGCAGACAGAAAAGGAATTGCCAGGGCATGAGTTACCCCTGTAGGAGGCAGCAGCTCAGTATAGCACTGCATCTCGGCGTCGTAACGAAGGGACGTATGTCTAGAAACTAGTCGTCGCACTTCAGCTGCCCTGCGCGGCCGAATGCATTGCTAGACTAGAACCTAGGAAACGAGAAACAAAACAATCTCAAAAGTAGTTAGGGCATCAGCGTGGTCCAATCGACGAATCTTTTGGGAGAATTATTATTCATCGGCAGCTATTTTCCTCCGCACGACATGATGGACTCCGCGCTCACACGTGATCAATTAGGTACTACGTAACTCTATTTATTCAACAGCTCGATGACGTAAGGTCAGTATTCTACCTAGGTCCTCCTTCTCCTCCTCACTCAGCATGGCACTTCTGCGAACGTCGCTGGTTTGGGTGGTCTATGCAGTTGTGGTAGCTATTCTGTTTGCCGTTACCTTTGTCTTCATACATGTCTATCAAACTCCTCGCGACCGCTCGCGGTCAGTGACCCTGACCTGTGTCTTCGCAATTGCGAGCCTCCTCGCGACGGTCCTTTTACTACCAGTTGATGTCGCATTGATCTCATCCACTGTCTCACCTGCTGTAGGTCAGCGGAAGGACTGGGCGACTCAAGAAGTGGTGGATAGAATCACGCTTTCTCTGACCATTGTGTATTACATCTTGTATTCACTTGACATCCTTCTCTGTCTTCTTGTTGTCCCATTTATCTACTTCTGGTATGAGGAATATGATGAAGTGGCGGCTCAAGCTGGCGAGCAATCTATCGGACAGCGACTTTGGAGTGCTTCCAAATATACACTATCATTTGTTGCTATATTGGTCATTTTGTTCCTCATTGGGTTCTTTCTGCCCATTTCCAGAGATAATGCAGTGATTAGATCAAGGAATCTACCGGATGAGACTCGTGAGTACCTCTCGCACCGTCATATGTCATTTACTAATGTTATCATGCCAGGTGGCGAACGTGCCCTCACTTTTGCTCTTGGGTTGTTGATAACGGTTGGCATGTGTGTGTATGCCTTGCATACCTCCACAGGTCTTGCTGTTTTCCCCATGCGTTTGATTAAAGACGGTCCTCCGCTCTTAAATACCCAAAGCTTGACAGACAGCTCTACTGTGCAGCTTGAGTCTAACAGGGAACGACAGCGTCAATTACAAAGTCGCTGTGGAGGAAATTCCGAGTCCCTGTCTTCCAAGGACCGCCGGGAGCTGGACGCTCTAGTGCGGGAAGAAAGAACATTGATTAGAAGGCAGCGCCTGCTACAGGAAGCGCAAAGAGGAGGTCAGTCCTTCTTGATGAGGGCGTGGTTAAGAGTTGAAGCGTTATTCCATCCATTGAAGCTTTTGGTGGGACTGATACTATGCCTTGCCGTGATACTAACCTGGGTATCTATGCTCTTAACCGCCATCGACAAGGCCAAAAACTCAGTATGCAAGCGCCACTGCGGATATTTTTTAGGGCACATCAAGATCTACAACCCTATCAACCAAGTCTTCGTACAGTCTGCTAAAGTATTCCCATTCGACTTTATCATTTTCACCATGCTTGTGCTACTTTTCTTCTTCGGCACGGTCATCGGCATTGCTACTGTTGGTATCCGCTTTCTGTGGATCGATATCTTTCAGGTTCGGAAAGGCCATACTTCTCCACAGGCCCTGCTTTTAATGACGATCATGTTGATGTTGGCTACCCTTGCTCTTCATTACTCGATATCCATGATCGTCGCACCCCAGTATGCAACATATGGACCGCAAACATTCTGTGATTGTCCGTCAGGTCTAGATTGCAAAGAAACCAAGCATCTTGTCAAGCCTTGCTTTGAAGCACTCCATAACGATGCTGCTAAGCGAGTTTGTACACCCAGCGTTGCCGGTACAATTCTGAACAGAGTGACAATAACCTTTCCCTTTTTTGGTGCAATATTCTTCTGGGGCCAGTTTGCTTTCTTGGGTATGTAGCCCCTAGCTTTTATGCTACCAGCTTTCATACTTATATTGACAGTGATTCATCTGGTTGCCCTGCTCATTTCGCTCCTGCGGTCTCCAAAGCTAAACGAGCATCAACTAGACGAGGACGCAGAAGAGGCTGAGGAGGAGGCGTTGTTGGCAAGCTCCAGGAGAAACGCGGATGGTCGATGGTAGAGTATAGTTGGTAGAGCTAGCAGAGACAACAACGCTTGAGGAGGGTAAATTTGCACTCAACTTTTTCGCATAAAATTAGGGCGATTGTTTTTTACCCTCTCGCCGATCGCTCTCAAGAGGCAAACTAGACCTGAAAGTGGCAAGTAATGATATTATAGGACTAAGGCCTGACGCGATCGTTCAATAGTGCAAGCGCTCCCTCGAAAGCCTTGACAACATCCATATCTATATAAAAAAGTTAAAGAATAAAAATGATCAGTATCTAGGCGTGACTTACAGTGCCTTCTCTTTTTCTCTAAGCTCTCTTCTGAATTCTGGACATGACGCATCTGCGTTCTGAACCTGTAGAGAGTCTCAGCAAGTCGAGCCCTGCTTTACTAACTTGACCAACCTTTTCAGTGCTCTGGTTTCATCATGTTCCACCGTAGTCTGAGACCAAATCGTAAATACCTAAGCCGCAGTGTCAGAATCCCATACTGAGTGCTACTTCCACATTTTGTACCTGGAGCAGTTGCGCAATGTGACCACGGAGCTCTTCCTCAGACTTCTCATGTTGTTCCATCATTTGTAGGTAATTGTTTTCGAGCTGGGACCAGTCAAAGTCTTTGATGCTGTCTTTGAGTACCGACTCATCTCCTGAGACAACAGATCCCTCAACCATTGGTTTGCTTGGACTCTTCCCAGAGTTGGGACCAGGAAGGCGGGAGGGTGTTTTATCACCGGACACCATGTCTTGTTTACAGGATCTGCAACTCATCATTAGGTTCAGCTTTGCTGTGCTCTTATTATAAGGTGATGCTCACAGCCAAATTACTTGTGTGGTATCATGGCCTTATCTTGTCTGCGAGAGAACAACTAGTATAGTGTCTGCTGCTTTGCAAGAGTCTCGTGAAGTAATATGCAGACTCAAAAAAGGAGCCTGTGTTTGCCAGTTGTTTGATGACCTGTGGCCACAACGCGAATGGGAACCTCCAGCTCAAGTACTAAAATCAGACTATTTATCTCGAGCATCAGCTAGCTTGAGTATCACGACGACCCAGCATGCGTTCTGTTTCAACTGTAACCCGAAACTTGAATGTGACAGAACAGTCCAGGGTCGAGTGCGGCCTAAGGCATGATCAGGTGACGTCTACCTCCAACTTATCTCTGCATTCCAATCTTCAAGTCACCTTTGCGACTTACTATCATACAAGTGCGCCGACTGATCACTATGTTAACCTGAAGCAGGGAATGACTCGTCTGTTTTCTATGCAGCTTCGCAGTCGATGTTCATGGGTTCGAAATCGAGTAGCGGGACTCTCGATCCATTATCTGATGATTTGGGTCACTGAAGTATCGCCAACCGAACAGTTCCAAAATTTCCTGAAATGAGCTGCAATATATGTACTCGTACTCAAGCATCTGATTTATACTGTCCAACATGTGCTCGAAATCGGATCTACCAGCCGCGGGTCGATATTGCAAGCACCATCTTGGAGAGAGAGTACCTAAGTCTGCAAATTGAAGCTTCCATAATCCGCGACCGTAATCGCGGAGACCATTTTCGTGATGGAAATATTATGCGTGAGGATGGAGCGCGACCCTGGACTCTTAACAATATCAACAATGAGCAATTACGATCGACTGCGAGGATAGAAGCCATTACAAGACACATTCAAGGCCTAAAGTCTCTAATCAACGATAAAAGCCTTGATATATCGCAGCGCAAGATACGATTAGCAAGACAACGCTCCGACTCGGATTCCGCTGTCTATCAACTTTCAGAACGAGAGGCGGCATTTTTAAGCAGTATTCGAAACAATATCAAGAGGACTGATCACCTTTGGCATTCCAACCATACCAAGATAGCCGAAGCTCGAATTTTTCTGTGCCGGGAAGCTGCTAGCCTCTACGGCCTAAGACAGAGAGTCAGGAGAAGAGACACTGGCCCAAAGGATACATACACTATTGGAGGTGTAGGCATCCTTGATCTTCGGGAACTAAATGGAAAGTCCCTTTATTTTGTCTGTGGCGAATACTAATGCCGACTAGGCGTTTCATCAGACCATATCTCGACGTCATTCTCTTATATTGCTCACATTCTTGTCCTTGTCTCCAATTATCTGTCTCTTCGGCTTCCGGCAGAGATTACGCTTCCACATAGAGACTATCCGTTGCCGACCATTTACACGCCCTCTGCGTCCTATCTTCCACGCGAGTTACGATCTGACCAGCCAACTTCAACACAGCCTCGGCCTCGTCCACTCTACGTCGACAAGGCTCTTCCCAGATTGGCCAAAGAAGACCCTGCGACCTATGCTCTTTTCATTGAGGGGGTCACGCTACTGGCCTGGGATGTGTCTTGGCTTTGTCGCAGTCAAGGACTCAGCTTAGGGTCAGATTCGTGGGAAGATGTTTGCGATGTTGGCAAAAATTTGTGGCAGCTTCTTGTGGCGCCTCCCGGGCAGTCATCTACCCTGGTAAGAGCGCAGGCAGGGCGCGATCAATCCAAGGCCAAACCCCCCAGGGACTCTCCTAGGACCACTATACAGCGAACAAAATCTTTCCCGATGCTGGGCCATTATTCACACGGCACCGCACACTCGTTCTTAGGTGCATCTGATGGAACGGAATTCATGCGCAGTTGGAGGCTGCCAACTCCGATGAAGGTCGTTGACAGGCTGAAATCAACGCTTCTTGGTGAAATGGCTAGCGCAGAGTGGGAATTGCTAGAGGAAAATGAATGGGACGACATGCCTCGGGATCTTACCCACTCAGTCTCCCGCGAATATCCCATTGGCTCAGATGAGGCACATGATGATCAGTCTAGGGACTTTAAACTTGAAGCTTCTGATTTCCCCACTTATACAACTCGGTTGAAAGGGACCAGCGGATGGACTAAACTTCGGAATAGGTAACATAAAACACTTACTTCACTGGATGCCTTCCCCTGTAGTTCATAAAATAAACCGCGAGCTGTATCGCGGCTTTCAAGCCTGTTTTACATACATGTCCGGGTGTTTTGAATCATCTTTCAAAGAGTACATACATAGTAGGTATGGCCAGGTCAGGACGGTGGTTACTAAGCTAGATCTGATAGATCGATAAGATAACGGCTTCGGGGCGACACCTCTTCCTCTTCTTCTTCTTAACAGCTCCCACCTCGTGAGCAATAAATCAGTTTTTGAAATGCAATCTCAATTTTCGCAATACACATACCAGATCAGTGTCGAGACCTCCAAGTGATCAACCATCACCATCCGCCCGTTTGCACATATTATAGTGCTAGAGGGAAATAGCTTCGGGCTATGGAGACATTGAAGACCACGGGGATCGAACATATATAATACTATACGACATGAAAATATGGATGACACATGTGAGCAAATCAGCAGCCAGTCATAACGGTGCCACTCTAAGCGATATACAGGGTTCCGAATCAGCGCGTCTGCGCTTTCAAGCTTACCAAACGCCATGCTCCACGAGGAGCTATATCGACGAAACATCGTCTTCCGTGACGCGAGCGACAAACCTGCGTGCGGGTCGACCAAACAAGGCGCCTATAACACTCCACTCCATGTCATGGCTCTTTTACTTATATTAGTACTAAGCACGCTGGGTACGGTACTCCCTTACTGCTGTTATTAACTTCGCTCATCCAAAAAAAGCCTGCTCATTCCCCATCCTCGCTCGCCGGTTTCCGCGTCTACCGATCCCCCGACGATTTCTCTTTATATCGAGGCATTTTGGTACGGGGGTGTTGATTGCTACAGCATTTGTTCATCTCCTTCCAACGGCGTTCGTTTCCTTGACCGACCCCTGCCTTCCTCGGTTCTGGAGCGAGACTTATCGTGCCATGCCCGGTTTCGTCGCAATGATATCGGTCTTTGGCGTTGTGCTGGTAGAGATGCTCTTTGCCATGAAAGGCGCTGGCCATGTCCATGGAAGCGAGTATGATCAACTGATCAGCCATGAACAGCATGACGATGCAAACTACTCGCAGCTTGGCGCAACGGAATCAACAGACAACATTCAACTCTCGCCGATGCATGAAAGCCGCGTGTCCGTGCATACGTCAAGAATCCGAGTAGGAGGCTTCAGCCCAGAGGGCTCTTCAACCAACTTTGTCAAGGATGATATCATTCCAGCCTTTGGAGAAATTGGCCGGAATCAAGCTGCCCGCGCCGCGAGCAACAACAAATCAGGAGGAATGTCTGATTCGGACCCTAAACTGACTTTGCAGAATCCACAAAGGCAGCTTTTACAATGCCTTCTCCTTGAAGCTGGGATTCTCTTCCATAGCATTTTTATTGGAATGGCCGTCAGCGTTGCCACAGGCACCTCTTTCATTGTCCTCCTGGTAGCGATATGTTTCCATCAGACATTCGAGGGGTTTGCTCTGGGTGCTCGCATTGCGTCGCTTATTCCGGATCTTTTTCCTCCGTCATCAATGAAACCGTGGCTAATGTCTCTAGCCTACGGCACCACAACCCCCATTGGTCAAGCCATCGGTTTGGTCTTACATAACTTTTATGACCCCGCCAGCGCCACCGGCCTTCTGATGGTCGGAATCACAAACGCCATAAGTAGCGGGCTGTTGCTCTTCGCCGGCTTGGTTGAGCTCTTGGCTGAGGACTTCTTGAGCGAGGAGAGTTACGTGACTTTACGGGGCCAGCGACGTTTTGAAGCCTGCATAGCGGTGGTTGCTGGCGCGCTTTTAATGGCATTTGTTGGTGCATTTGCTTAGCATAAACACTATATATATATCTGCCTCCTCTTTTCGTACTATACGTAAGTTAACACAAAATAAGCAAGCTGTTGGAGTATAAGGACCGGCCTATAGCCAATTGGGTTCTATGGCCTAGCTGTATATGCTAACAGAAGCCACGCCAGGGATCGGTTTGTGAAGACGATCGTGAACTAAGACAAGATGATTTTACACCTGCTGCACATGTCAACAAGCACATTGTCAGGTATATTTCTCCGACAACCATAGAGATGGTAATCTTCATGTGTCATATATTGTGATATCTCTAGAATGTACATTAGGTCATGGCAAAAAAATGCCGGATATTGGAACTGCATTATCTACGCGAGGTATTCAACAACTAGCGCGCTGGCGCCGCCGCCACCGTTGCAAATACCTGCACAACCAACCTTGCCCTTCTGGGCCTTGAGGACCCCGAGCAAGGTTGTCAAGATACGGGCACCACTAGCACCGAGAGGGTGACCGATAGCTACGGCCCCTCCGTGAACGTTGACCTTGTCCTCGGAGAGACCAAGGAGCTTCAAGTTCGCAAGTGCGACCACACTGAAGGCTTCGTTGATCTCAAATGCATCAACAGCATCCTGGGACACACCGGCATGTTTGAGAGCCTTGGGGATGGCGAGTGCTGGGGCAGTGGTGAACTTGCTGGGTTGCTGTGCGGCCTCACCCCAGCCAAGGATCTTCGCTACCGGCTTCAAGTTGAGCTCCTTCAATTTGGCCTCAGACACCAAAACAACTGCGGCAGCGCCGTCGTTCAGAGGAGAGGAGTTGGGGGCAGTGACTGTTCCTGAGCCAGGGATGAAAGCGGGCTTCATCGCGCGAAGCTTATCAGGATTGAGCTAGTCAAGTCAATATACATGTACATCTGTGTTAGGTGGTGACAAGACTCACGTTTTTGGGCTCATCATCCTGTGATACCGTGACGCCAGGCTTGCCTCTGAAACCAGGTAGAGCGATGGGAGCGATTTCACCGTCCAGGAGGCCAGATTTCTGGGCAGCTTGAGCCTTTTCGTAAGATCGAATGGCGTAATCATCCTGCTGTTGCCTGTCAAAGCCGTGATCTTGCGCACATTCCTCCGCCTGCAGTCCCATAAGTTCCTGCTTGCCTACATCTGTCAAACCGTCCTTCACAATACCGTCAACCATGGTTTGGTTGCCATATTTAGCGCCGGAACGAAGGTTGGGGAGGTAGTGAGGAGTGTTTGACATAGATTCGGTTCCACCGGCCACCACGATATCTGCATTGCCGGTCATGATAGTCTGCGCTCCGAGAATGACAGCCTTCAGGCTTGAAGCGCAGACCTTGTTGACGGTAGTGCACACGGTCGAAGTTTCAAGACCGGCACCTAGAGCACATTGCCTGGCAGGGTTCTGACCGACACTATTCAAAATGTAAGGACTCGCCCACATGTATCGTCGGTATCTAAGGTGGAATCTCACTTTGCAGAGAGTACATTTCCAAAGATCACTTCCTCAACATCAGATGCCTTGATCCCATCAGCCCTTTCGATCGCGGCTAGATACGCCCGTCAGAAAACTAAAAAAATATAATGCTAGGTTGACGGGTATAGTATACCTTTGATTGCGTGCGAACCGAGCTGGGGGGCAGTTTGACTTGAAAGGGACCTGTCGAAATAGGGAGGATTAGAATCTTACCATGATAGCGCGCCATCAATATGTATGTTCTTACCCCAGGAATGAGCCTACGGGAGTCCGAGCATAGGACACGATGTAAACGGGAGGAAGAGAGGCCATATTGGTGGACTGCAGGTCTGTGCGGAGGCGTTATTAACTGTAGCGAGGATGGTATGCAGCAAATTTCCTGCTCAATAATAGATAACAATCAAAATGATGTCTGATAGAAACAAGTCCAAGGCACGAGCTACCACCCCTTTTTATATACGTAGCTCGAAAATTGAAGAAGGACAGTTTGAGCGGTGTCGGCGGAGGTGGGGTGGGACGGAGAAACGTAGGTACAGTGTCGACTTCATAGTAAAGTTACGTATGCAATTCTTGATATTTTAAAAAATCCACATGAATTTCTTGTCACACATCCCGTCCTTCCATTTTTTTACCTAAAATTTGTGGTGGATTACCGGTTTGCAGTCAAAGGGCTCAGCAATCTGTTAATCGGGACGCCAAGCTCGTTCAGCAGAAGTTCTTGAAGTTACCCCGAAGAGCTCGTACCGGCAAGAAAAAGTAATGCACCATCGACCTTGAGAGCTTTGGTGCACCGGGAGTCGCCCCCAGAACAGCACAATGGATGACCTTTATGATGAGTAGGACTTTGTTCTCTTCGAATTTCTGTCAATGATTCTTCCCTGACCCGTTTTAGGTTTGGCAATTACATCGGCGAGGCCGCGGAGTCCGACGAAGAGCATAAGCATGAAGACACCCAACGCCAGGCCTTTGACTACGATGAAGCATTTGGCGTGGACGAGGACGAGGAGCCGGCTCAACAGGAAGGGATGGAAGTAGATGGTGCGCTTGCTCTCATACTCTCTTAATCGCATGGTTCTTCTGACACTCAATGCACACTGTACAGAAGGGCCATCTAATGCCGTTATTCTGCACGAAGATAAGCAGTACTATCCCAGCGCGCAGCAGATATACGGTGAAGATGTCGAAACCATGGTTCAGGAGGAGGATACACAGCCTCTTTCCGAGCCTATAATCGCGCCAGTTACGCAAAAGAAATTCTCAATCGAAGAGAGCGAGCTCCCGCCGGTCTTCTTTTCGCGCGAGTTTATGACAGACCTGCTGAATTTTCCGGAGCAAACGAGAAATGTCGCGCTTGTCGGCCATCTTCACCACGGGAAAACATCGTTTATGGACATGCTCGTCATGCAGACGCACGACTTGGCTGAAAGACTCGACAAGAAAACAGGAAGGAAAAGGGAGGAACAGCTTCGCTACACTGATGTCCATCATCTGGAAAGAGAGCGAGGGCTTTCCATCAAGTCGGCGCCTATGAGTTTGGTGCTTCCGAGCTCCAAAGGAAAATCACACCTCTTTAATGTCATTGATACACCGGGTCATGTGAACTTTGTAGACGAGGTAGCTGCCTCGTCTCGGCTGGTCGATGGTATTATTCTTGTCGTTGATGTTGTAGAGGGTGTGCAGGCGAATACCGAACAGATCATCAAGCACGCCGTACTGGAGGATCTTCCATTAACAATGGTGGTGAACAAGATGGACAGACTGATTCTCGAGCTCAAAATCCCGCCCAACGATGCCTATTTCAAACTAAAACATGTGATTGAGGAGGTCAACACGATGATTGAGAATGTCATACCCGGACACGGCGAGAAACGACGATTGAGCCCTGAGAAAGGCAATGTCGCTTTTGCTTGTGCTTCCATGAAATGGTGTTTCACTTTGCAGTCTTTTGCGAGGATGTACGCCGAAACGTATCCTAAAATCGAGACGGCTGATTTTGCCCTACGCCTTTGGGGAGATGTTTTCTTTAACCCCAGGAGTCGAAAATTCTCCAGGAAAGGAGTGGAGGATAATTCCAAACGGACATTCGTCAAATTCGTCCTGGAACCTATATACAAACTATACTCACACACGCTCAGCGAAAGCCCCGAGGACTTGAAGGAGACTCTTGCTAGCGTCGGAATCAGCCTGAAACTCTCCCAGCTCAAGTCAGACGCCAAGGTGCTACTCGACATGGTATGTGAGCAATTCTTCGGGCCTGCTGGTGGATTCGTCGACATGGTATTACAACATATTCCTTCCCCCGTAGAAGGCGCGAAAAGGGCTTTGGAACGTTACTACACTGGTCCTTTGGATAGCAAGGTTGCAACAGCAATGACCAAATGCGATCCAGACGGCCCTCTAGTTGTTCATGTCACAAAGCTTCTAGCAAGCACGGATGCTTCCCGGTTCCATGCTCTCGGCAAGGTACTAAGTGGAACAGCCCGGCCGGGGATGCAAATACGAGTGCTCGGCGAGGGGTATACTCCCGACGATGAAGAGGACATGGTCAACGCTACCATCTCAGACACATGGATTGCTGAAACTAGATATAACCTTCCGACGAGTGGTGTTACAGCAGGAAACCTTGTCTTGCTTGGAGGCGTGGACAACTCCATCGTCAAGACGGCGACCCTGGTTTCCACCAAATTTGAAGACAATGAGGAAGCGCATATTTTCAAACCAATACGCCACATGACTGAATCTGTCTTCAAGGTCGCCGTTGAGCCTGTTAACCCGTCTGAACTCCCCAAAATGCTGGAGGGCCTTCGAAAAGTTAACAAGAGTTACCCTCTCATCTCGACAAAGGTTGAAGAATCGGGTGAGCATATAGTCCTAGGAACCGGTGAGCTTTATATGGACTGCGTGCTTCATGATCTCCGGAGATTGTTTGCGGAAATGGAAATCAAGGTCTCCGACCCTGTCACTCGTTTCTGCGAAACCGTTGTTGAAACGTCTGCTATCATGTGCTACTCGATCACCCCTAACAAACTGAACAAGATCACTATGATCGCTGAGCCGCTAGACGACGGTATAGCTGAGGATATCGAGAGCGGTAGGGTCAACATCAAAGACCCGATTCGCAAAGTGGCCCGTTTCTTCGAGGAGAGGTACGACTGGGATAAACTTGCTGCGAGAAGTATTTGGGCATTTGGTCCAGATGAGATGGGGCCGAATATCTTACAAGATGATACATTGCCTTCGCAGGTTAATAAGAAATTACTTGGAAGCGTCAGGGATTCGATAACACAGGGCTTCAGTTGGGGAACCCGCGAAGGCCCCTTGTGCGAAGAGCGTATGTCCCCTTACCCTCTTATTTGTTTATACTTTCCTATCTAACGTGCATAGCGATTCGGAACGCCAAATTCAGGCTCACAGACGTGTCGCTGGCCGATCAAGCCATTTACAGAGGGGGCGGTCAAATAATTCCCACTGCCAGACGTGCGGTTTACTCATCATTTTTAATGGCCTCCCCTCGCCTCATGGAGCCTATTTATTCTTGTTCCATGACAGGGCCTGCAGATGCTGTCGCATCCGTCTATACCGTCCTGTCACGGAGAAGAGGCCATGTCCTTTTTGATGGACCCATTGCAGGAACTCCCCTATACTCGGTACGCGGCCTAATACCAGTCATAGACTCTTTTGGCTTCGAGACGGATCTCCGTATCCACACTCAGGGACAGGCTGCTGTCAGCCTTGTTTTTGACAAGTGGAGTGTGGTTCCAGGTGATCCGTTAGACCGCGATGTCAAGCTAAAACCGCTCGAGACGGCTCCCGCAATGGCAACGGCTCGCGACTTTGTGTTGAAGACAAGGAGGCGGAAGGGTCTGGCTGAAGACGTGACTGTAAGCAAGTTCTTGGAGCCGGAGCTTTGGAAGGGCTTGAAGGAGAGTGGCGTTCTAGATTCGTGATTACACAGTGATCATTTAGTTATAATATGAGGCTGTGTATAATGGGGTCCAGGATGAGATATCATTGACACGTCTCAAGCATTTTCGCAATCACACCCATGAGTGTGCCGTTCTCGAGTGCTGCAGCTACTCGCTCTTTGTCAGCAAGCTGCTTGTTCACCTCGTCCGCTGTGCTATGAGTCCCCTCTTTAATCCGCACATCCACCCGGAACCGGGGTGGGAGGGATTGTTCAAGCCGTACGCGCACACCAAGACCAATGACAGTGGCAAGACTGCAGTGCGTAATGGTTGGTGTAATAAGGACAGTGACCGTGCGAAGAGGCGAATCCAGCACATCTGGTAGAGCAGGCTTGACGGATATGTCCGGGAGTGACACGACTGCCAACGCCCCTAGCGAAATGGGGTGTTCAGGGTCAGATATGGTGGATATCAGGTCTAAACTTTGTCAGTCGGATTGATTTAATGCATAATGCAGATCGCATACCATATATTTCTTGTTCATCTATAGGTTCTTCCATTAGGTCATCATCACTGTCAGATTCTGAGGGCGATAATGAATAGTCAGAAAGAGCATCGGCCGTAAGTGAGGGGAGTGCGCAGGCGAAAAATTCGCTTCCATATGTGCTACGCTTGTCAAGGGCAGTGGGCCGTAGGCGTGTAGGAAGGTCGGAGCTATTGATGATAGTCGGGTTCGAATTTTGCATTTCGGACGCCATGGCGGATTGGCTATGTGGTTGGTGGCAGGGCTAGTACAAGTGGAAGTAAACTGGGGTGAAGGGTTAGTGGTTTATTGCATTTGCAACTGGGAAGATAAGATGTCAGTGGTCCCCGGAGGCAAAGTCCATCGGAACAATGATTCCCCCCAGGGTCGCCCCGCACTCTTCATGACCCGACACTCGACTCTACGACACGGATACCCCCGATATCTGTTGTTGTCCAGACCGTCTGATTATATATCGCCTAGAATCCCCTGTCGCCCTGCAATGTATTGTTATCGTCACACTTTAGCATCTCTCCGGTCATTCTATGGCTCATTGGTTTTATTCACAATGAACTCACATGGAGCCCCACAGTCTCTTAAAACTTTACCGACCGTAAGCTAAAAGGCTGGAAGGAATAATACTCCTTACATGCTTGGAAGAAGCTTCGAAAACCTAAATATAATGCTAGTTAGGGCTTGGACAAGGCACCGAAACTAAATTTCAGGAAAGGCCTGAAGTTCCTCCAGGCGGAGCCCTCAATTAGCATCATCCATGATCTAAGGGTGGACAGTGGGCACTACGCTACTGAATTAAACTGGGACTGGCACACTGGGACTGGCGCAGACTTGCAGTGGTGCCGCACATCAAGCGCCCCCTCAGCACCCGAGGCCGATCTCCCTCCATCCCTCCTGTCGAGCAGCTGAGTCTCTTTTCACCACTCTATCTACCCTTTCCGACACGATCGGCTGGCCTTGTTCTAGTCTTGTATTCCTACTTGACTACTGCTGCTGCCTTTTTTTCCCTTTTTTCTTTTTTTGGACTGCTACTATTCCCCCATGCTCCGCTCAGGCTTCTGACTCGATCGTCAAACTGCCCATGTTTCGCGCGATACTTGAACGATCGTAGCTATGACCTAGGCGCACCGTGGACCTGCTTTGGTTTTCCGACAGCGCTTTTCAACTGTCAACTCTCGAAGAGCATTGTGCACGGTCCAGTCTCTATTCCGGGCACAGCTGCCAGGTACGGACCGGCCTTGAAATATTAGCGGACCTCATCACCTTTGTCGTTGAGAACCAGGCTCCGCCTCTTGTGATCAAACTGACGAACTGACGCGCCTCGAATGGTGACAGTCGATCGCAGCGGAATAATACCCCTAGCACCTTGCTTTTCGCATCTAACCAGTCATCAATCATTATAATCTGGCGCCGCTACACAATGCGCTTCGCATAATTCAATCTGCTCCTTAGTTGTGAGTACCCTCGGTTCTGGTCCTTTTCTCTCGTTGCCTCTACGAGCGCATTGTTTCAGTCGGCCGTTATGTGTGACTATCTGGCGCGTGTGCAATCTGACCTTTGAACTTTTGTGGCCACCCTTGGGAGGACTTGACTGCCATGCACAAGCCCATCCACCCACCCACTCCATATCGCTGCTATATCTTGTCTCTGACGTCGCGCGCCAACGGCCTTAGGCACTTCATACATCATATCATCCAACACTTGTCATAAGACCACACTCAAGGGAGAAAGTATTTCGCACACCACGTCGCTCGGAAGCACTTGCAGTATTGCTTTGATTCGAAATAGCCAACAGCACCACCGCAATTATCTACCTCGCACATACAGAATATATTCCATAATAAGCGATTTGGCTGTGTCTGGCAAGATTCTCCAGATAGAGCTCAGCTCGGCTCAAATAGTTAGACCTCAAAACAGATAGCCGCTGTTTGCCATATCGAAGGCGCACGAACAAGGAGAACAGACCTGGCTCAACTGCCTCCCTTGGCTTGAATTTTCATCGTCGATTACAACACTCCGGCCAACCACACCCAGCTAGGCTTGCGACTTGTGCGGGGGCTGCTTCTAATGCAAGGCGGGCCTTGCGCCTACTCTTGGTTCTCTCTCACAAGCTTCCCAGGCCACTGTTATAAGCAGATGCATTTTTTTATCTGAAAATCGAATATCAAAGTCCAGAATGCAAGGATATTCATATATGCCTCCAACAGGCCCTCCCCGCGAGGGCCAGAAAAGTAAGTATAGTCAAAACCACCATGCTCCACTGCGCCTTTCCACTACCATTTTGCGCACACAAGATACACTAACGGCTATGTTATTTTAGACTATGTTTTTGTTGATGAGCACAATAGGCATAAAAGGCTCAAGGGTGAATGTCCCTCGTTGATATCTTTGATTCGTCGCTAAGTGCTCTTGTTTAGTCATGCGTGCATGCAATGGTTGTCGAAAGCGAAAGATCAAGTGTGATGCTGCCACGACGAACACCTGGCCCTGTTCAGCTTGCACTCGACTAAAGCTAGTATGCGTGCCTCCGACCATTGGGCAAGAGGGTGGCTTTTCTTCAGGACAAGGGTTCGAACCGTACTCCACAAATTCAGCTGATACACTCAATGCGCCAGAATCTGCGCATTTGACTACATTCCCAACCTACCGCGATGGCGCTTCGCCTCATGGACAGACTATTCATCAGTACAGTGACGGCATGGGCTCCTTTTCTCACTATGCGCCTGCCAACGCCTCAACCCAACCAGGTCTCTATGAAACGAGATCGCCAAATGAGGCCGTTTCGCATGAATCATATCAACCACAACAAATATTTTCTGTTTCGCAAGCACAGCCGATAGGGCCGAACGATGGTATAGACTATGGTGACCACGAGCATTCCACCGCCGAGAACCTTAGTGAGGTACTAGGTGAACTCAAGATCGACGAGACCGGCATTGGTAAGTAAACCATACCTTTATACCATCATAAGCGAAAAGATCTAACATAAGATAGCCCCGTACATTCGGCAGCAGAGGACAGACAGAATTGAGCCTGAAATCCCGACTCAGGACGAGGCGGAGGAAAGTCTCCCTCCACTTCGTACTGGATCTGGCTCCAAAATTCGCATCCCCCCGGAACTCATGCCGTCAGATGATGAAGTTATGCATTATTTCAAAGTATACTTCGATGAAATCCATCCTTACGCCCCGGTTGTCCACCGGGCGCACCTGTATTACCAGTGGCAGCATGATCGCAAATCCATTTCGCCTCTGCTGCTGGAAGCCTTGTTCGCGTGCGCAGGAAGGTTGTCGGATGATCCAGCTCAAGGGGCACAGTGGCTGGCACTGGCAACCAGTGAGTCCCCCACCCCTTCACATCTCTCGCTTGATCTATCCTAATATGCTCCAAAAGGGCACGAGTCTAGCTTCATGGACGTTCCACGCTTGAGCACGATACAGGCACTTCTTCTCCTCCTAAAAGCGCGAGAGTCATTGCCTAAAAAAGGATATTATTATCGGTCTTGGCAAACTGTCAAGACAATCATATCAATGGCCAAGGACTTGGATATTCATGAACATTACAACAATCATGTTCGAGAAAAGACTTGCACTTTGAGCCCGGTTGAGTGCTTAGTCCAAACTAGGGTGTGGCAGAACCTTCTGATTGTCGAGGTTATGATAGGTGCTCCCCAAGGTATGCTATAAAATATCTTTCTTTTTGGCTTTTTTAAGGTGCTTACGTATGCAGGACGCTCTGATTACGGTGTGGATCCACAAACAGTTAACATGGAGCCGGAGCTTGATGTTGAGAACATGGATCAGTTCGAGATCGATCGGTCTAGGCAGTATGCCTATTTCGTTCGGAACGCCCGTCATATACGTATACTTACGGATGTTTATCACAAAATCAAGAAGCAGAAGGACTGGGGCTCCAATTCCAAATTCGTTGAGAACAACCCCCTTTTCGCCGACTGGTTGCAGAGCCTTCCTTCGGATTTACAGGTCAATTACCCACCTGACGGCTCTCCTCCCTGGATCCCTTCTCATTTCGCCGGCAACATGCATTCACATTGTCACCTAGGTATAGTTCTTTGCCATCGGCCACAGCTGATTGCCTCCAAATTTCCCGCTGGTGGAAATTGGAAGATGCATATGGCATTATGCTACTCATCTGCAAAGTGCCTCTGTAGGCTCCAAGAGGCGATCTTGGCTCGTTTTGGGCTATCAGGTCTCCTCTACATGCTGAGAGGCATCAACTTCACCATTTATTGTATACTCACATGTACAATGTTACATTTGGTTAGTATACCTCCTCTCGTGCTGATCCACGGCTTGACTTACACAGCAAAACAGGTTGCGATCACTTCTCCTGATCCCGAGTTCCATACTGACGCGCGGGACTATTTTACGCGCCACATGCGCATACTTGAAAAGTGCTCGTCGGCTTGGCCTATGCCAGAGCTCCAAGCGCAGATTGACTCTTTACGACTTGCGTTTTCCGCGAACATCAACCGCCCATTTGAACTCAAAGCCACATTTCCTTACGGCAGCCCATCCGAGCCATACCAACCCAGCCCCACTCTTGAGACACAATACCACCCACAACCCAGCCAAATCTCCAATCTACAGGAAAGAGCTGGCTTCCACCCTTACCCAATAACCCCTCCCATATCGGCTGGCACTGAAGACTCCAAAGCCGGTACGCCCCAGCTACACCCTCCGGGCATGCTTCCGACGCATACCGTCCATACGGAGACCCCATTGGTTGATGAGAGCAGCTGGGATCCTACCCGCATCATCAAGTAAGAATAGTCCTTTCCTGCTTATCACCTTGGTGCTAATCTCTCGTCCTCAGTCAGTGGGATATGGCTTTTTCGTTCAGCCCTGCTGTGAATCCTAATTCGCCGCCAATGGCAATGCCTGGGACGTCGCAAGGGTTGCAACCTGCTCTGGTAGACCAATATGCCTTACAATATCAGCAACCAGCTAAACTCTCAGTCACGCAAGCCTCATCCATTCCGCAGCCACAGATGAGCGGGCAGCCAGTGGTTTTTACAGCGCGCGACTGGCAGCAAAGCGTGGCAAGCGTGTATGATCCGCATGGTTTGAAAAGAAGATGGAATTATTCCGTCGACATGGGAATGGGAAATAACGCCAAACGCCCTCGTTGACGGCCCGGGAGGGGGTAAATAGTAAATTGTACAATGCTAAAGTGGATATAGAGGAAGCTCAGCATGATACCCATGATTCCTTTTCAATCTCATTTACTTGAACTTTCTTGGTAACTAATTGCAAATCATCGATCCCACAATCACTTTCCATGAGCATGCTATTCGCAATCACAAAGCATAAGAACCTTTCAAAACTTCGAGGTCTTGTTATGATATAACCTGCCATTATGATATTGGCCAAATGTAAGAGACCCGTCATATTTCCACCCTGGATAAATCTCAGTAGGCAAGAATACACCTTTCTCTGGGCCGTTTCTTATGTCCTCCCACATGTCGAGTTTGTGACGAAATCGAGTAGATTTGTAAAGAGACTCCGCCCGCCCTAGTTCCCATAAGTCTAAGTCATGAGTTGAGTATTTGAGTTGACGTCTTGGTTAGCTCACAGGATGTAAAAGGCCTTTGCCTATCAGAGCTTGCGTTTCAAGTCCGCTGGCCAATGCCTATACGCTCTTCACGAGACCTGACTATCCTCGCCTTGTCACCAGGTAGAGGCTTCAGTTCGTCACTAGGGTCAAAGTTGACGCGGGTGCCATTCTGGCGACCGCTGTGTTCTCGCTCCAGCTTCAGCAGTCGCTCTTCCTCAAACATGGTGAGGTCATCAGAAGTGATTGCTATTGCGGTAGGCTTTCGGCGGATCATGATGGAATCTTTCGCAAAGATGGGGGCGTGTCTAAATTACGTTATTAATTACTATACCAGACCTGGCAAAAGGAAGAGCCAAATATTCACGTGACCTTGGATCTGGGATTCCGTTAGAAATCTTTTTGGAGGTACGGGGTACGGAGTACTCAATCACAACTCCGCACCCACAAGCAGACCTCTCTGCTCCAAAATGCTTCAACCCCGAGCAATGATACTGCGTCCACGGCATCTCGCGCGGCTAGAGCCATCATTCCTCGCAGTCCGTCAATTTTCTATATCCGCAAAGCTAAACGCAGATTCACCCCAACCTGGTAAGCTCGCAAATGCTTCCAATCATGCCTTAATTGTGGTCAATCCTACTTGATCTGGGATAATGAATCATAATTATGACACTATTTCTACTGAACAAGACTAATCGTGGGCAGCTCAACCAAAGCCTCGAAACCCATTTACCGCTCAGTCAAAAGATCAACCTCGAAAGCTGAAGATTCCACCGGTACTTTTGAAGCTCAACAACTCGAATGTAGACAAGCTTCGCCCTCGCCGGATTATCGATGCGAGATCTCTTGCGGCGTCAAAGCCGGGGGGGCAGCCAACAAACATTCTCAAGGGTCCACGCCGCCTAGGAGCCCGAGGTGGAACGCCATTACGTGCGCGTAAACCGGCCAACGCAAAGCCAGGAACGAAGACACAGCGACGCCCTCGCCAGAACATCCTTGCTGGAGATCACGAGAATATCTCACTTCGATCTGAACTCGAAGGTGTATACCGAGACCTTGCGGAAAAGGCGAAACCGACCCCTTCTCACTATCAACCTCACGCCCCTGACTTGCACAGTCTGAGCGACACGTGGCCATCGATGCCAACGGACGTCACTGCAACAGCCGCTGGAGTTGCTGAGAAGCTTTCTTTGCTTAGTGAGCGCTACCCCAACGGCTATGTCCCGCCATACGTCCTCGGCAAGCGAATTATCGAAGGAAAATACGTTCGGTTTACAAGTCATTCGGAGAAGGCAGAAGCTTTGGAGGCAGCTAAAAAGATCGCGCAAGAGGCTGCGGACAAGCTGTCACAGAAAAAGGGTGAGCTGGTAGACCCTCGGCCAGTTTTGTTTGAGGCTGTGAAGGGTGAGGAGCACAAGACCTTGATTGAGTCTCTCGTCCAGGGCAAGTATCCCACATTGGAAACAGCATCGGCGAATAAGCCACCTGTTGTCGGCGACATTCTTAGGAATCTCCGGAACAATGAAAGCTACCAGGCTTCGAGGAAAACGACACAATTCATGGCTAAGCTAGAATCGCTTCTAGTTTCAAGCCGTCCTGCCAAACGCGCTTGAGAATAAATCTCAGGATCTATGTATATTATTGGGTTTCTTTTTACCCCATACCATCCTGTCATATTTTCCTTGTAGTAATAGACGCATACACTTCTGACTTTGTTTTCTTTTCCCCTCCCAGATATGGGGCCACTGGTACAGAATCATGGGAGCCATTTTTTGAGCTCAAGCTCGTTCCATAGCTTTCTTGGCCGCCTCAAAAAGTTCCTTCACCTCTTTCTGAGCCTTCTCCGCTATTTTCTCCATCTTATCTTGAGACTTGCGGGCATCATCTGGTCTAGAAAGCTTTTTCTTGATGCTTTCCTGAAGGCGTTTATGAACTGCCCCTCGTGTATCACGAACATTATTGGAAGCTCTTTCCATGGCCGCCTTTGCAGTAAGGACGGTCTGATCTCTAGAATCTTTGGTCGGGGGCGGTATAGGGATGTTGAGCTGCAGTGTATTGTGCGGATCTTGTTGCGGCGTAAGGGATAGCTTGGAGCTGAGGATCGCCGAAGATATAGGCTTCACATACTGGAAACATGTTAATCTTCTTATGGTTTACACATAGAATCATGTCCGTGCAGAGTCAAGCATACACTTTCTTCAGAGACAAGGACGGCCACCATTCGTCCACCCTTGGGAACAACCTGTGCCAATTCTCCCAGCTTTGCTGTTTCCTTAGACGCCTTGCTCAGCTGCACACGAAGGGCCTCGATGGTCTCGGGGCTTAACCTTCCGCCCATGCGGAGTTTCGAGAGCTCATCCTTCAGTCGAGAGACGGCATTTGCGATTCCGAGCTCGAGCTGTGTAAGGTCCAGGAGGTCTTCAGTTGCGGCGGCGTTTGCCTTGGATTTCTCTCCAGAGTCTGGTTGTTTCCCGTTGTCGCGTTTCTTGCTCTTGTTTAAGATGTTTGAGCCGGAAAAGCTTCGGCTGGGGCCATGACATCGAGGCTCTATCCTGTATACAGCTTGTAATTGGGTTGTCCTGAATTGGGACGAAAGAAGGCGTGAAAATGCGCGAGCAGAACACTGCATTGTGGGGATTAGTTGTAGAGCAAGTGGTAGGAGATGATGGTTTGACAAGAATAAACACATCTAGGCACTAGCTGCTAATGCCAAGAAAGGAGTGCAGTACCTGAGCAGTGAAAGAATGGTAGGTAAAGTATTTCGTCAGGTTTTGCAGGTGCTACGTAGCACTATTATAAGTGTCTCATGATTACCGCGCATACACAATCTATATTTGAATATCGTGCATCTCGGGATACAAACCAAACAGCTGAGTTACACAAGCATCACAGTATAGACAAACTCGTCAAAATCATTAAAGCCGCAGCTACCTCTCCTGTATAAAAATCTAGAAGATACTTTTGATAACAATCATTCCCAAGCCGTGCCAAGCACCTCCGGCCAGGGGTCCTTAACATGTCCAACTCTGAACAATCCAGTCATGCTTCTCATGCATCTCGTAATATGGCATTTACCGCGTAGCCATAGCCTTGGTGATGAGTCTCTTGAGAGCCAGCTCCTTCTTCTTGAGATCCTCGGGGGTAGAGTCTTCGATCTCAAGCTGTGCCATGGCGTCGCTGAGAGCAGACTCGATCTTCTCCCGGTTGCCACGCTTGAGCTTCATGGACATCGTAGGGTCAGAAACAATTTCCTCAACGCGGGAAATGTAAGACTCCAACTGCTGACGGGATTCGAACTTCTTAGTGAAAGCTTCATCGCTGGACTTGAACTTGGCGGCATCTTGTCATGGTTAGCAACTGTTAGAGAGGGATAGCTGAAGAAGAACTTACCCTCCACCATCTGCTCGATCTCGGTAGTAGAGAGCTTGCCGACAGCGTTATTGATGGTGATGTTGGCGCTGCGGCCGGAGGACTTCTCAGTGGCAGTGACCTTGAGGATACCGTTAACATCGACTTCGAAAACACACTCCAGAGCAGCCTCGCCAGCCCTCATAGGAGGAATAGGAGCGAGAGTAAATTCTCCGAGAGAGGTGTTGTCAGCGCAGTTAGTACGCTCACCCTGGTAGCAGGGGAACTGGACAGTGGTCTGGTTGTCGACCACGGTGGTGAAGGTGCGCTTCTTGATGGTAGGGACGGTCTGACCACGGGTGACGACGGGGGCGAATATGTTACCCTCCATGGCAACACCAAGAGAAAGAGGGACGACATCCAAAAGGAGGAGGTCCTGAGTCTCAGCGGAGGTGGCCTTTCCAGAGAGGATACCAGCCTGGACCGCAGCACCGTAGGCAACGGCCTCATCAGGGTTGATGCTCTGCGGACGTGTAAGTTTGACCCCTTATGATTGATTGGTAAAGAAACCTACCTTCTCGAGCTTCTTGCCATCGAAGAAGTCGCTGAGAAGCTTCTGGATGCGGGGAATACGGGTAGAGCCACCAACGAGCACAATCTCGTCGACTTGGGGCTTGGAAAGACCAGAGTCCTTGAGAACCTGCTGGACAGGCTCAAGGGTGCCGGAGAAGGACTTGGCGTTCAGGTCCTCAAAACGGGCGCGGGTGATAGAGGTGTTGAAGTCCTCGCCATCGAAGAGCGAGTCAATCTCAACACTGGTCTGAGTGGCGTTGGAGAGGGTACGCTTGGCACGCTCACAGGCAGTACGAAGACGGCGCAGGGCGCGAGCGTCACCGGAGAGGTCCTTGCCGGTCTTCTTCTGGAACTCCTTCTTGAAGTGCTCAAGCAGGTTGGTGTCGAAGTCCTGTCCACCAAGATGGGTGTCACCAGCCTAAGAGTACATTAGCATACGTAGCGCAATCATTTGACCATGGACGGGACATACGGTAGCCTTGACAGTGAAAACGCCTCCCTGAATGTTAAGGAGGGAAACGTCGAAGGTCTGTTGAAAAAATATATCGTGGTTAGCACTGCCTTCGACCACGGTCCAAAGCACATATTCTACTTACACCACCACCAAGATCGTAGATGAGGACGTTGCGCTCCTTCTCGGACTTTCCGGAGCCGAGACCGTAGGCGATAGCAGCGGCGGTAGGTTCGTTGATAATGCGGAGGACGTTGAGACCAGAAATGGCACCGGCATCCTTGGTAGCCTGACGCTGGTTGTCGTTGAAGTAGGCGGGAACGGTGATGACGGCCTTCTCGACCTTCTTGCCAAGCTTGGTCTCGGCAACTTCTTTCATCTACAACTGGTTAGCGAGTGGTTGTCACCAACGAATGCGGTCGTTTTACCTTCATCAGAACCATGGCTGAGATCTCCTGGGGGCTAAAAGTCTTGGTCTCTCCGAGGTACTCGACTTCGACAACGGGGTTTCCGCCCTGGTCAACGACCTTGAAGGGCCAGGACTCCACGTCCTTCTTGACGATGGGGTCCTCGTAGCGACGGCCGATAAGACGCCTGAAACGGTCAATAAAGCTCACACTGACACTGATGATGATTCGACTTACTTGATATCGAATATGGTGTTCGCCGGGTTCATAGCAGCCTGGTTTTTGGCCGCCTCACCAATCAAACGCTCCTTGTCGGTGAAAGAAACGAAAGAGGGGGTTGTGTAGCTACCCTGCTCGTTGGCAACTGAAGAGATGTTGGCATTTTGCGATCGGAGAGCGAGATTTCGGGATACATACTGATTTCGACATTTGTGCCTTCATAGTTGGCAACACAAGAGTAAGTTGTGCCTAAGCAGCAGTCAGCAGGTTAGAACAAGTTTGGGACGAGAACCAGCAGCACTCACCAAGGTCAATGCCAATGGCGCCCTCGTAAACCTCGTCAGACATATTGGCAAAGGAAAGAAAGGAGTGGTGAAAAAAAAGTGGATTTCAAGGGCAGATGGATAATAGAAGGGGGAAAGGGTAGGCTGGAGGATGTTATATATCCGCTTCCAGCTTTGAAGTGGGAGCGGTAGAAAAATTTGGAGGGCAAAAAACCCACTTCAGAACTTTTTTTCGCCTTGCGCCCTCGGTTGAGGGGAACCCAGACTCGTGGTTGGCCATCGAGAAGGGATTAGATAAGCTTATCAGTTAGCGCCAATCCGAGCTGCAGCAAAGCAGCTGGAGCGATTTTGAAGTATGAGGATTGAGGAACTCCGTACGGCAGACCGAACGAAAACAGTCCAAGCAGTACGGTCACAGTGTAATGGAAATTGTGCTGCCTTACTGGCCATACATATCCAACAGGGTGATGAGCTATTGGCTATAGTTAGAACAGACCTTGTTATGCCAGTCAAGCAGAGCATATATCCAGGGGTATAAATTCCAGAGGTCACTCGGGCTGACTTTGTATGTCGGATCAATAGAAGCTGCTTTCCATAGATTGGAAATTTATGTCTACGCATTATCGATATTACAAAGCTGGTAGAGTATCAGAAGTCTTTAAACAAATGCCCTGGATCCTGATTGCTTTGCAAGCTTTTGCGCCTGGCATTTAAGGCATCGAAATGGCCGCGGCCGACAAGTGCTCCGTCAAAACATAGTCGCAATTTCGAACCGGAGCTCTGAATCAACACATTGACACCAAGTCAACCAACAGTCCCACGAACTGGTTGAAATAATCCACAATCATACCGAAATTCCAACAAATTTAGTAAGAAACTCGACTTCCATCACCCCGTGTCCCGCTCGCTGAGCCTAGACATTCCTGATCCGCATCCAGCATCACACCCACCTGACAATCGCACGGCCAGCCATCTGCTTGTCTCTTCGCATAAGCACCCGTCAGCGTACCGGCGGGCCCAACACGCTGTCTCTGCGACACTGATATCCTCGTCGAGTGTTAACATATCATCAATTGACCAGATGGAGATCGACCCCAGCCGGAGGAACAAAAAGCCCCGCCCTCTGTTAGAATCTGAACGCGAGAGGTTGGACGAGTTCATCGACTCCATTCACTACTCAGCAAGGTGTGTATAAATAGGCACATCATGCCAATGTCTAATTGACCTAGATATTCCGATGATCAATTCGAGTACCGCCATGTCCAACTACCTAAGAACATGTTGAAGAAGATTCCCGCCGATTACTTTGACAGTTCCAAGGGGACACTCAAACTATTATGGGAGGAAGAATGGCGGGCTCTTGGTATCACACAGGTAGGTACGCGGTCTTGCGTCTCCAGCGAAATAATGCCTAACCCCATCTATAGAGTCTGGGTTGGGAACATTACGAGGTTCACGAACCAGAGCCACACATTCTTCTATTCAAGTAAGTGTCGACGGTTGCTGCTATCAGCAGTTCCCATGCTCACAATCTACGCAGACGACCTCTAAATTACCAACCACCAATCTCCCAATAAGTGATCAGCTCTCAAGCTACTAAATATGCGCGTCTTGAGCCCAGGCAAGCGTCGGAAGTTGTGATAATCGAGCCAGCTTCACGTTCTATCATGTGCAAGCAAATGCATTCTAGGGATTATCCATGCAATCGAAAGGCCCTGCAAGAAGTTAAAATGAAACATGGTACGGTTCAAATAAACGAGATCTCTCGTATGTCCGCTTAAGCGAGGATCGTTAAAAATCACATTGTCCTTCTCCATTGCCTTTCCTGCAGACCTGATATGTTTTCGCATTTTGAGGAGGAGATCAAACTGCGTTTTTGGCCAGCCATTGCTTCCATTGAGTAGCGGTGAAGCTGCTGCTGATTCCTGGCTCTTCAAGGCCCTATATCCTCAAAGTCAGTGCTTCCCAGGCGCTGAGGGCTTTTAGGCTTAGGTAACGCACATTGAAATATACTGTTGGAGAAACATGAATCCCAATCACCCGGCCTGCCTGGACTCCATATTAGTTGCAGCTCGCGGAGGCCGACGCTCAAGTACATACTTTCACCATGGTTTTGACATCATTCGTGACTTTATTTCCGTTGTTCAGCTGTCCATCCTCATCAGGCTCCGAGGCAATTGTCAGCAGTTTCAGAATCTCATTCTTATCCACGCCAACACTTTTCCCAATATTTGCAAGCCTCTCATAAGTCTGATTGCGAGTTTCATTGACAACACTGACATCAAAAAAATCCTGTTGATGCTCGAATAAAGCTGCACTGAACTCCCAGAATTTATCCGGGGCTATTCTAAGGACCGCCACGGCACTTTCATGCGTGAGTGTGGATGATGGATGCCAAGGTTGAATATGCTGGCGGAAAATAACTTGGAGGCGTGTTCTATATCTCTCAGTGATCGCCGGCCGTGCTGCAGAATAGAAGGTCTTGAACAACTTGGCAGAGAACTTGAACCATCATTTAGTAAGCATTGTCAAGATTTGGCCTAGCAGAGAGTCGGTGCTCTAACTTACAGGACAGACATAGTCAAGGTCTGGGACAAGGTCAGCATTTCTTCTACATCACATAAATGACTTGGTAACGACGTAATAAAACAGATTTCAAGCGTATGTTGTTGCTGGTGATCCGCTGTAGGTATCAACCTCTGCCCAGCAAATTTCGGAGCAAGGGTCATTGCTATGCTTGAGCAACAAATTAGATACTCGACTCAGATCCGATATGATATGCCTGCGGAGTGGACCAGACTTCGTTGGTATTGTCTGTCAAGTAGTTTTCGGATTTCAATGTGAACCAAGAAATATCAGGCAGTCCAGCCCGGAATCCAGTCCCAAGGAGCTCATATATATTGTTTCGATCAGATCATATCATACCTACCCTAACAATCGTCATTGTCGATCTCCCTACCCCGCCAGCCCACTTTCCGGGCAAGCTTGGCGCAACGTGACTCCGTTTAGTGCCTCGGCTCCAGGCGTACAAACTCTAGACCATGGTCTATTGTGGCCAGGTGCAGTTCTGATATGGCTGTGGATAGGGGCTTCCAGTGCCCTACCCCAGTCAAACATGTCAATATTAAACTAGAAATTAGAGTGCTGTGATAGAATTTCCAGAGTTCAACTGACTACTAATTCTAGGACATGCAACTATATGGACATAGACAGTTATTAACGATGATTGGCAGCATCTTTATCGACAAGATAACCTTAGGTAACGGAATTTCACTTCTGTGCTCTACTGGGCCCAACACCAGCGCTAATCACACCCGGTAACTCGAGATTTCCGACTTGGAATATCATTCCAATAGCAGCGCCCACCGCCATAGTAACAGCTATGGTGACGCCAGTGACTAGGAAGAATGGCGAGCTAACGTCGCTTTTTTGACAAGCTGAGCCCCCCCACCGGTTCGAGCAGAGGCAGGCAAAGCAGTCGCCAAACTTTTGATAGCAGGCACCGTGTCTCGAGCAGAAGTTTGTTGCGTCATTGCAAGAAATATTCGACGCATAGCACACAGGCACAACAGACAGCGACACTTGTTGTTCATTGACGCTAAACTCTATGTTCCTAGTGTCATGTTTCGTGAGTTTGGACACTGGTCGAGACGGCTTTGGCGCTGAATAGGAACCCGACAATATTACTGCAGTCGCCCTTTTGCCTTTCATTGACAGCGACCTCAATCCGGCAAAGAGAGACTTAAGCTCGTTTGAGTAATCAACAACACCCTTGGACTTTCATAGAGACTGTACTTAGCAATGGTCGTTGATACGTTGTGTTAAGAACGGGGTTACCTCAAATGCAATGCGCACAGCCACGAGTCCTTTCCGATCATGAAGCCAGGACTCACCAAAAATAGCTTGGTCGAGCAGCTCACTGCTAAGAGAAAGACCGGTTTTCCCAGGGAGGCATGCTGTGCTAAAAACCTAAGAGTGCGATGAGTGGTGTATTAGCGGTTGCGCTGGTTTGATGAAAGAAACGATAGTGGTGGATACCTTTCGGCGTCCAGCGTAAGAGACTGAGCAGTGTTCGCTTGCTGGGTTGACAATTTTATCAATCACATCCAGAAAGTCCGTTGAGACAGTAGAAGTCAAGAGTTCATTTAGATATTCATCCTGAATGAGATCCTCTAGGTGTAAGATTAGATCTAGATTCCGCACTACTAGGAGAGAGAGGTCGCCATACCAATATCGCCAGTCAGGCCCTCCAAGACAACCAGCATTGTATCTAAATCATCATCCGCAGCCGAGGTGTCAAAAAAGCGTGTTGGCGGCCCTGCCAACCTGCCCAGGAGCGCAATGTCGTCGTCATCTGAGTCGTCCAAAAACGATATGGTGGGCGACGTGGTCCGGAGCTCTAATAGCCGTTGAAGAGTAGCACTTGATATATCCGGAGACTTTGAAGCCTTAGTATGGGTCTCCGATCCAAAAGTGAAAACGGAAGCTTCTAAAGCAGTGGTCTTGACAGCGACGGCTGTTAATGCAGTCAGGGAGCTAAAGAGCGACCGCATACTGAAGGAGAAAAAGCTAGTGCGATGTGTTTAGGAAGTATAGCCGCCCTATGATCCAGTGAGACCGTTAGCGGGTGCTTAAAGGGTGATATGTTATCGCATAACAATAATAATAATATGCTGGTACGTAGAGGTTCAATTACGCGATTATGTCTTGGTGGAGTGCGCCTTCTGATCACGTGTGATACCTACTTGT
Organism: Aspergillus incahuasiensis; assembly: GCA_003719405.1. Taxonomy (NCBI): domain Eukaryota; kingdom Fungi; phylum Ascomycota; class Eurotiomycetes; order Eurotiales; family Aspergillaceae; genus Aspergillus; species Aspergillus incahuasiensis. The sequence continues at coordinate 76,837 of RHLP01000091.1, forward strand.
CTGGGGAAACTCTCGGTTCTAAGTGCCCTTTTCGAGTCAGCCCAGCAATTGCCTCCGTTGTACGATTATTTTTATACAGGTCTTCCAAGATTCTGACTTTGTTCTCGATACTGTTTTCGGCGCTCCAAGAACGACTACGTTTGTCCTACAGTAGCCCATCGACGTTAACGAGCTCAGTCATTCAAACACCACCGATGTGCTATACCAATGCCGCCATCAAGGCCGTTACTACATAGCCGTCGATTACTACCAAAAAATAATACAAATTACCGCAGCTTTGTCTCGGGCCCAAGCAACATTCGTTATGTGAAATTGATCAAGCGGCCGGTGTCCACGTATGTATGCTGGAGTAGTACTCGTCGCGCAACCGTACTAACTGCCAAAGAGGGTTAATCGCAAACATACTACTCTGGGGCGCCACCGTGTACGTCTGGAATTCGCTTTTTCCGGCGCAAAAGAATAGCGCAACTGGGGATGTGAACTCACAAAAATCCGAGAGACAAGCTTCCACGGCGAAAACAAACCGGAGCCCTGGAAACCCTTTTTTTATACCAACTGGCTGGACACGATTACAAGAAGGCAGATTGTATACAGTGTCAGATCCTGAGTGGAAGGAATTCGTCAAAATCTCCAAAGACCAAGAGAAGCTTCGAGCGCTCAAAGGTAATATATGCCTTGAAACCGTACTCGACGACCAGAATGCTTACACTATTAGATGAGTTGGCGTCAATTGCTCTGAGTGAGGCATCGCGTTCAGATATACTCTCTCGTATGCTAGGACCGCCGTTCAGGTTAGGATGGAAGTGGTTGCTACATGAATTTCCATCACGAGGCAAAACAGCCTACTTTCAGTCAGGGTGAGCGTGATACCTACCAATTCATCTTTGAGTCTCAAAACTGATGGAAACATAGGCTCTTATTTACTCGAGCCGGGATCGCCTGGGTTTCGCAGCCCGTCTCGACCGTACGGCCGTCTTACGTGGCCCTGGCCGCCCTTGATGCGTACTCGGTACTTTGGGAAAGACTCCTTGACCGGTTCGACATTAAGAGCTCCGTCGACGATGGAGCGCTAGCCCTGCCAGATTATCCCAAGACCATACTACCATCTGACTTCAAAACACTGGACAAGCTTGGTGATGGGGGGCGAACCGAAACCCCCAATAGGCCAATTCGAGATGACGGCACGCACCTACAATCCTCGTTTATTTTATCTACGTTACGTTGGCTACCTCTGCCTGAATTTGGCCCTGGTTCTGATTTTCATGCAGCCTTGCTAGCGTTCAAGGCTCGGGTAAAGCAATGCCGCGAGATGGACTCCCGTGCCCATCGCCAGGGAACGTTTTTCATTCGTGGGCCCGTGGGTCTCCAAGGCTCACTTGGTTCCTGCAGAATCGAGGTGGAGGGTGAGTATGACCCAGTGGCCTCGGAGTGGGTATCTGTTACCATGCATCTCAAAGACCTGAGTATCTTCAAACAAAAGCCGCTTGGGCATAAATAATTATCTAACACGCTGGGCGGTTGTGGGCATAGCATATATTATCATAGAGTTGTACACTGAGCTAAGCCTGAATTGTCACAGTTTTGGCTTAGGCGTTAGTCAGTCTGAACAAAATGCCGCGTGTTTCTAAATATTCCACACCATGCTACATGCAGGTCATGCTCAAGACTATGTACGCCGTACTTGCTGCTCTACTCCGTAGAACCATGGCTCTTAGCGTGAAAGTTGGTGTTCAGAGAGCTGCTAGTGGAAGACAGTCAGGTTTTCGCTCTATTAGGGTCCGCCTCATATATGCATAGCAGAGGGGTAGGAACTTAACAACCACAACAATCTGGGGCTAAATTTTTTGAATTGCTAGAGTTAGAATTAGAAGAACAAACATATGCAACAAAAGCTCCAACCCGCGATACATAACCTTTTGAAACCAGACGCCTATCATAAGTTCCCATATAGTGGTGATATCAACAAAAATGATGCCTACATGTTTGAAGACCGGACAACAACGACGCTATAAAACTCCGTTTCGATTAGATGCAAAAGCATGAGCAAAGAGCGCTCATGAATTTAAGGAATTAATATCCGCTATTCGACAGGCATTCCATTCCATATGTCGATTTCAGGATAAAGAAGCATGCCGGGGCGTAGAGATGTCCAAGAAATTACTGAGCTTGCCCGGCTTCCAACTGCCTAGGAGATTGTGGGCCATTCGAATGTGCATGTGAGATTTCAGCGGGGCTTGCGCGATCTTGATTACTGACCCTAAATCGGTTGCGGAAATTGAACAATCGGGACAAAAGTCTTGAGTCCCGAGTTTCGTCTCTAATCCGGTCCTGTTCAGTGCTGGTTGCTTGCAGAAAAGGAGGTCGGCCTAATAATATATGGTGTGTGCGTCGAGATTCATCGAAAACGGCTTCAGGAGCCCTTTGCGACTGTCCGAACGACGATACCATGCGGGCCCGAAACGGATTTATTCCTCTGATAAACACAGTTTGTGGCTGATTTGGGACTGACATCCGGCGGGTCGCGCGGCGACGGTCATGTGTGGAGGAGGGGTCAGCGGCCTCGGGGCGAGGCTTTGGTGTGTAATAATCCGCCTTGCACAGGGGACATGAGGCCCTTCGGCTTGTTAACCAGGGGTCAACACACGAGGCATGAAAGGCATGGCCACATGTAAGACCACGGATATCGTCGTCGTCTTCAATGACATCGAGACAAATCGCACATGAATCTCCCGGGCTTGCGGCAAGGTCTATATCAACCGTGGTGGGGAGGAGAATACCATCATCCTCTTCAATGGTTGTGTAATCTACCTGCTTCTTGTCCTGCGTGTCACTTTGTTCCAAGGGGGCTATGGGAGGCACGTGTTTAGGCTGTATGGGTTCTTTCACACTCTTCTCTTCTGATTCTTGCGAAGGATTGTCATCGTCAACAGCTTTTAGTGGCTGAGACGTCGTTGAATCGACCTTCCGGTAAGACTCAGTAGCAGGCGTAGCCAATGGCACTGCAGGGCCTTCTGGCAGGGACTGTTGATTTTCCGGAATTTCAACAGCGCGATTAGCATCAGCAGCTGATATACCACCAGTAGTTGACAGTCCTGCACTTGCCCGTAAAGATCTCCACACCTTATATTTCTTGAGCGGAAATCGTTCGTTTACTTCATCCATGGTCATCAACTTCTTTTCTCTTCTCCTTCGATGGGTCCGCGGCATGGCTACTAGATCTATAGGTTCGCCAGTTTCTTCGCTGCGTAGCTGGCGATTTCGCTGGTTGTATCGAAAACAGTACTTCACACCAACAATAATCCTGCAACATTCATCGTCAATACCGTCCGTTACACGAGCCGCACAGGTAGTACTAAGGTATTGAGAACACACCATAGATTTGTGAAAACGACCCCAAAGCCCAGCGCGACAAAAAATAAGAGAGGAGAACTGGTAGGGCTGGAACCACCACCACTACTAGAGTTGTCGCCAGTAGACTCCGGCGAGGAGCTCGTTGTTGTTGGCGACATCTCGATAAATAACCGGGTATGTTGATGTCGGACAGATTCGAAGATCAACGAGGGCGCGTCAATGGGAATACGATGCAGTGCTTCTTAGCGAAGAGTCTACCGTGTCGAGTTCGACTCCTCGTAATCTAAAGCGAGCACCACGCCGAAGTACCCCGAGAGACAGAGTCGGCAGTCACAGTTCAATTCATCGAGTCGAAGCGAGCAGCTGGAAGGACACCAAGTAACGAACACCTGATGTGGCATCACTAATGGCAGCTGCTATCAAAGCTGCCACAGCCCTGGGGTGATCCGATCTTCGCGAATTCAGCAGACGAGCCTTGAAGTTGGGAGAAGGAGCAGGAGGAGTCAGTGCCTCCAAGGGTGGGTGAATGAAGAGGAGAAACAACGACATGATTTTGATCACGGGACGATCACTTGATGCCAAGATTTATGCCAGAGTGGACTCTGGGCCCTGTTCGGACTCCGCCGGCATCTCTGTGCTAGAAGTTCGGCCTACAACCCGAGTGGCTGGGACCTGGAAAAGACCTGCATCATACCTGTTAATTCTGCTACTCCGTACTGTTACTTACTACTTATCTACTTCACTTCACATATCGCTGGGCAGTAGTAGTAGAGAGTGTATCTTTCTTTTGCAGAAATGAACAACAGCACTAGTAGCAACCCAATTGTGTTCTTCGATGTTGCTCTCGGTGGTAGGACTACCCATACACTTTCAGATTCCGGTTTCGCTTCCCAAAATGGTTGCTAGCCTAGTCAGTGTATATGTGACTTTCAGTTATGGCACACCAGATAGCCCAGGTCGACTCATCACAAGAATCAGGTCAACTAATGATATGATTTTTCTACAGGTGAGCCACTAGGGCGTCTGAAAATGGAACTCTTCTTGGATGTGACGCCTCAAACTGCTGAGAATTTTCGCCAGTTTTGCACCGGTGAGAGCAAGAATCAGCAAGGTCGACCTCAGGGCTACAAAGGCAGTAGATTCCACAGAGTTGTAAGTACCCCACTTCTTCTAGCAACAGATTTTAGACCTATTCTCAAAATTTGCGCCTTAGATCAAAGACTTCATGATTCAAGGGGGCGATTTCATCAACGGCGATGGTACAGGCTCATGTACCATCTTTGGCACCCCTAAGTTTCCAGATGAGAACTTTACACTTCGGCATGATCGTCCAGGTCTGCTAAGCATGGCTGTAAGGGTCTTTACTTGGAACTGGGTCAACAAACAATTGATAATATACAGAATTCTGGGCCGAACACCAACGGCTGCCAATTCTTCATCACGACAACTGCGACTCCATTTCTGAACGGCAAACATGTCGTCTTTGGTCAAGTCGTCGACGGGATGGATATCGTGCGGATGGTTGAGAATACCCGCACCACAAGGGACAAACCAAATCAAGATGTTACAATTATTCAGTGTGGAGAAATGTAAAATGAACTTTTGATCTCGTGGAGAGTACTGGAAAGAATTATCATGGCCATTGCCAAGCAGAACCAGCAAGTAACGACGAGACTCTATCTAAAGCTTAAACCTGCTGAGATATTCGGAAGCCAAATTCATAGCGTCGTCAACCTTCTCGGGGTTGATACCGTTACCAATAGACGTAGGGCCCTTGCCTCCAGCTTTGCCACCAACTGCCCTGGAAACAGCGGTAGACCATTCACTAGCAGAGGCACCCTGGTCGCTAACGGCCTATATACGTGGAGTAAGACCAATTAGATTTCGGGCAGCTCGCTATGAGGGTCAAGAAAAAAAGCTTACCTTCGGAATGTAGCAACCGTGGGCTACACGACCTTCGTCGACACTGGGGGCCATAACATAGACCATCTTACCCGGGAGCTTCGTTTTCACGTAAGTCAATGACTCACTGACAGCCTTCGAATTTGCGGATATCGGGAGCTTTGCAATAAGCCAGGACTTTTCCGCGTTTTCTGGGGCCGCGAAATACGAGGTGATGGTCTCGACGGCCTTCTTGGACTCGAGTTTCTGTTGCGCCTTCTGCTCGTCAATGATTTTTTTGTTGATTTGCGCGAAACGCTCGCGGAATTTCGATTTCTGTATGGCAGAGATTGAAAGCTGGTTAAGCTCGACCTGTATCTGCTTCGCATTCTGCTCTTTAGCCGGTCCGGAGGGTACTGCCTCAAGCCGATCCAAGCGCTTCTCAAACTCCGCTGCGAAGCGTTGCACTTCGTGGGCTTCTTCTCCGGTAACAGCAATGATTCTGCGGATACCTTTAGCAATTCCACTTTCTTCCAGGATAACTAACTCCTTGATGTCTCCTGTCTTTTGAACGTGGGTACCACCACAAAATTCAATGCTGACTTCTGCCCACCGGGGATCTTCCACGTTCTTTAGGATCTCGTCCAGCTCAGCGCCGACGGAGACCACACGAACGGGATCAGGGTAGGTCTCGCCAAAAACAGCCCTGACGCCCGCAATGTTTCGGGCAACTGCAAGGGGTACATCCTTGGAGTACACCAAGCAATTGCGTCGGATATATTGAGTTGACAGTTCTTCAATTTTAGCCAGGTCTGCATCAGTTATGGGTGACTTGTGGGAGAAATCAAATCTTAGTTTTTCCGAGGAGACAAGGGAGCCCTTCTGCTCGATGCCATCTCCAAAGACCTCTCTCAAGGCAAAATTTAGAATGTGAGTTCCGGTATGGTTATTCCTGATTGGCCACCGTCGGAGCTCGTCGTATTCACAGATGACGGCATCGTTGACATTGAATGAGCCATACTTCATGTAGCCAGTGTGTAATACGTAACCAGCGTATGACTGGACATCGACCACATCAAGTTCGGCCTTCCCATCGATGATGATCCGCCCTGTATCATTCTCTTGCCCGCCCTGTTCAGCGTAAAAGTTCGTGCGGTTTAGGATGATCCCAACTTGCTCTGACTCCGGTATGCTTCGGGTAGACAAATGGAACGTTTTCCCGTGATATATGGCCTTAATATGAGCAGTAACATTGCCTTTCTCAAATTTCGTGCTGTCATCAGTTTTGGGCACTTCATTCATCTTTTCAAGTTCCCCCAGATCATGAACGTCAAGTTTCACGCTTCCAGTAGTCGCTTTCTTCTGGCCTTTGCTGGCCTCCTTGGCCTTCGCGCGAGCATCTTCGAATTGGCGATCATCTATATCAAGGCCGCGCTCTTCAGCCATAATGCGAGTCAGATCGACTGGAAAACCGAAAGTATCATAAAGTCTCCATACATCTGCTCCGTGTAATTGGTGGACCCCTGAAGCTTTAGCTTGCTGAGCATACTGCTCAAATTGACGCTCCCCACGATCCAATGTTTTGGCAAAAGATATTTCCTCCTCATCTAATATCTCCATTACATCGTGTTGCTTGTGCTTCAGCTCCGGGAACATATCACCAAGCTGGGCGACAACGGTGGGCACGATCTTTGAGAAGAAATTTCCGATCTCAACCTGGAAGTATTTTCGGGCATATCGCGCACCTCTGCGCAGTACACGACGGATAACATACCCGCGACCCTCGTTGTTTGGCATCACGCCGTCTGATATCGCGAACATCAAGGTCCGAACGTGGTCCGCGATGACGCGGTAGGCAGTATCAATTCCATTCGAGTCATCGGTACCAAAACGGCCCTGGTATTTAGGTGCTCCGGTGATACTCTGAATGGTTTCGAAAATCGGGCCAAATACATCAGTGTCGTAGTTCGACGGCTTGTCCTGCAGCACGGACACGAGTCGCTCGAAACCCATTCCAGTGTCTACATGCTTGTTTGGCAACGAACGCAGTAACCCGTCAGTTTCCCGGTTATATTGGATGAAAACGTTGTTCCAAATCTCCAAAACATTCGGGTCGTCCTGGTTGACAAGGGAAGCGGCATTGCGCCCTCCAACGCGGTCATAATGAATTTCGCTGCAAGGCCCGCACGGGCCCTGGTCTCCCATCTCCCAAAAATTGTCCTTCATGTTTCCTGGCAGAATGTGGTCTTCGGGAACGCCGGCGGCCTTCCAGAGCGCTTTGGCTTCTAGGTCGGGCTCTAAACCACCTTCCTTGCTTCCCTCGAAGTAAGTAACATATAGGCGACTGGGATCCAATCCGTACACCTGCGTCAGCAACTCCCAGGAGTGATGGATGGCCTCCTTCTTGAAGTAGTCGCCAAAGCTCCAGTTACCAAGCATTTCGAAGAATGTCTGTGAAGGTTTTTAGTGAGCCTGGTTGCAGACAAATTGGGGGACAAGCATAGTCATACATGGTGGTAGCTATCCTTTCCAACATCATCCAAGTCCTAGATAGCAAGGGTTAGCCAATTCATGCTGTGGTAGTTCACTGCACCAACAGACATTGTGTTTTCCTCCTGCACGGATGCACTATAAGAGTATTAGCAACATGCCTGAAAAGAAAGGATGTGTCAAAATGAATACCTTTTGGGTGTTGACTGCGCTTTTCAATTGTGCAAAGTCTGAATTTGGATTCACGGTACCAAGAAAAATTGACTTGAACTGATTCATGCCCGCATTCGTGAAGAGTAGGGTGGGATCAGATAGAGGGGCGACAGGGGATGACGGAACTATTGGGTAAAGTGTAATTTGTTGTTAGTCGATAACCTCGTTCTAGCTGGCTTCCTTCTATACCCCCCATCACTCTTCTTCAAAACATACCGAAGGTATGGCCATGTTTTTGAAAGTACTGTAAAAAGGTGTCGCGAACGAGTTTGGAAGTCCATGTTGGTTGGTCTTGGACGTTTGAGGCCATGGCGGATGGCGGTTTACTGGTAATCGGAAGTGGGATGGCTGAAGGTTTGAGGGTGTGAAATTTGTCGAATGTTCTAGTGCTCAATCTGAGGGGGGGGGGATGAGTCAAACCCCATAAAGTCTTTGAGTATCTCCCTGCGAGCATCAAGCCATACGCTCTGATATATCCCTAATCACATACACTTGATTCCTATCGATTGTTCAAAATAGTATGATATTGCGTCGCTCGCCCTTCAATAGGACCTCTTTTCTTCTGTTGTACTCTTGAAGGGATGGCGCATCAGGTTGATGTTGCCGTGTCCGGAAAAAAACGCCCCGCCGAGGGGGCCCCGGATGATCAACGCTTAACAAAAAGGTTTGGTCGACTACAGATAGGTACGCAGCGAAAATGTTGTCAAATTGCGTTTCATCGGACTGGGCGGGACTGGATGCTGATATATGGATCTTGTATTGGGCCTCTAGGAAGACTTCACTTACCTAAAGGTCGGGCGGACCAGCCTCAGGATGTGCCAAGTACTACTCTACATAGGCAAAACGACGCGATGTTATTGGATGATACGGCCACCACTCTCTATGTCCATGATCTCGAGCAGGAGTTGGCGGATACCGAAGCCCTTGATTGTGCCCTATCAATATTACCCGGGCTAGAGGGTAGGCTATCGATGACAAGGATGTTGGTCTCAGATAAAAACAAGCCGCCCTGCAATGAGGTGGTGCTCTACAGGGAGCCTGAATCGCTTTCGATTCCACGAGATAAGGATCAGGTGCGACGGGCTTTGCTGGAGACCCGAGAAAGAGCCAGATTGGGCCAACAAAGGCTTCAAAGCGGTATGCAGCAGGGTAACGGCACTGGGTCTAGCCCTAATAACTCAATTCATAACGAGGAGCATCCACACGGAGTCACTATGGATGATGATGGTATGGACATTGATGCAGATACAGTGCATTCATGATATGAATATAAAGGAACATTGAGCATTGGCCTAGCAGCTCTGATCTGTGACACTAGTTTAGGCTATTCTTTTTAAACAATTACTTCAGTGACCATCTGCCGCCTGTTACCACCTGCTGCCTGGTTTTTTGCCCCAGTGCCAACAAAGAAAATGCAGTTTTTAAAAATAGATGAAGTTAAGATTTTATAAAAAGAAAAATAGTATAATAATACGAGCTTCCTACCCTTCCCTGGCTGATCTATACTTTGTTTTAGGGGTCTAATACTTTAAATAACTTAGCTTACTTTTTTAGGGGGCTTTTTTAGGGGGCTTTTTTAGGGGGCCTTATAAGATTTTAATAGTTTTTAATAAAACAAAAATTATTTTCTAGGCTAAT